>LPNX011048192.1:5496-35710 GCA_001517045.1 Pseudotsuga menziesii
CCTAAGGGAAAATGGGCAAGTTCAGTACTTGGTAAACCCTACCTTCTCCCAATGTCGATGATAATCCCTAGGTCCTTCCTTTATGGCACCGTGTACCGTGTGACAATTGTAAACAATCGGCGGGAAAGAACAACCATCATCCACTATAGCAATAAATTTGACGATAATCCTTAGTTCCTTCCCTCATGCCATCGTGTGACAGTTATAAACAATCCGCGGGAAACAACAACTATCATCCACTATAGAAAATTACTCTAAAACCTGATATTCAATGTCATGGGATTAATGTACATGGATACATAGCAAGAGGGAGATCACAGCGTAGGATATGGGGCACACATATCGCCACCATATCCAGCCACTGGAACGTGAGAACTTCTCGGCCAGCGGTGCCCCTTCCTCCCGTCGACAACACCCTTTCTCTCTTCCCGCTTCCATTATGTTTCTTTGCTTGGCCAACGTATTGTTCGGTCCCGTCCCTCCTCCCACCATTGTAGTCATCTGCCACCCTCGAGCAACCAAACCATTTAATGTAGGTATTAACATCCTCCATCTACCATAGTCTCTACCATCTCTCCCTCCTCGACTCCGCCCTCGTTGCTCTCCACGAGATCAAGCTCTGTAAACTGATCAAAATGCTCAACCTTGAAACCTTGGCACCTTACCTTTGGTTGTTCAGTGGAAGCAACATCAAAGAAAACAGAGGCAAGGGTGACAACACCAATCGCAAAGCTAATTGTTTCATTCATTGAAGAATATGTAGCACAAACTACATGACAGGAGGTAGCATCAATTGGAGTAGCTATTCACCCCAAACCAGAATAGAAAGATGCAGGGGAAGTAGTAGTCGCAGGGACGAGAGGAGATCTATTCAATGTCTACAACTATCACCTCACGATTTATTCCAGGAAATTCCCCTCTATACAATATATCAATAACCTACCGATATTTCAAACACAATCGTCGTTTTCTTGATTCAAGTTTTATTGTTTTATCAGTCTGAAAAAACCATCAACATTGCAAATAAAAACCTCATTTGTCCAATCGAAGTCTGATTTCTGAATGAAGATTATCGCATTTATGTTTTGTGGCATTGCCATGTGATTGTCTCCACCTTATTTCTAACAGGAAATTTATTCCATCTTTATCCGTAATTAGTGCATACATCTACTCTGCCCTTTCCTGCCTTTGCAGTCCCATGCACCCTGGAAAGCCAAGCAAAAACATTGAATATTCTTGAAATGTTGATTTCAGTGTTTCGAACTTGGGCCAATCGAATCTTGTGCGTTTACACCTTATAATAGGATTTAACAATGCCACATTAAAAAATCTCTAAACAAAGCCAATGTTAGAGAAATCTCAAGCGTTTGTCACACTTAAGTCAGGCTTCCCAAGAACATATGTGACTAATAAACAAAGAGCTATATCTTTATATTTCCCAGGTTCAAAATAAAAATATCATCCACCAACTTCGATTAATTTGCGAAATATACTCAAAATGGGATTAAGATGAACTGCAAATTATCATATCAACTTGATCATAGAAACAAAAGGATGAGGTTATGAGATGAATTGCAACTCGATCGTATAAACAAAAGTTTATCATGTGATATTGAAATTCAGAGTTATATACATTTTCATTATGAGAAAAGACTGTTCCAATAAATAGATAGATGTAAAGATATATATTTATGTCATTGCATTGCATTTAGGAATAGATATATTCATGCATAGGTTCAAACCTACTCTTTACATTTTGTTATTTAGGTACCATATGCTCTTATTTAAATGTCTATTCAATTGAAAATAAAATCATAATGTCTTTGTTATTGTGGCCTGCCACTGTAGGAACTCATCACATGGTTATAGAAATATTATTATTTAATTTGAGAATCATGTTAATATAGGAAATTGGAAAAGTATTTTGAGAATCTCCTTAACAAATCTAGACAATTTCAGGCAAAAAAAAACAAATCTAGCAAAAAAAAAACAGGGTTAACACTGGTTCAACGTGAGTTAGTGTAACCCACCTAGAACTAAAAACATTTTATGTTGTGGAAAGACATTACTTTAAAAATTATTGTAAAGTTTTGCGTTGTTGACCAAGGATGGTCAAGGATGACTGTAATTGAATATTTTATTATGTAATAATTAAAAGAAGGGACACCTATCCAAAGAGGACTGTTGAAGAGTGTTCACTGACCCACGGGGAGGAATGTGTTGAGAATATAAGTTGTCATTGATATCAAAGGTGTTCATGAATGAAAAAGGAATAACCAATAGATATGGTTGCAGCATGAGTCCAGAAATGACAAAGGAAAAGGTTGAGTGTATGAGTGCAGATATCGAAGAGAGAGTGTGGAGTGGAGAGTGCAGAAACTGTGAAATTGTACCTCTTATTAAGTTGTATGAAGAACAAAGTTTACTTTGCAAGTATTTGAATCTCTCTATGTGTATGGGTGTATTTGAAAATTTGATACAAGGATAAGAGATTGAAATTGTCTATGCGTAGAGCGTTGTAGAAGGATTTGATCGTTCCATTGATCGATTCAATCACAGAGTTAAATAACTGCATATTGGTAATATCAATGGTTAAAATGGTATTTTACAGTTAGAATATGTGCCTGAGATAATCCTAAACCAATCGTCATACGACTCAAGATCGTGCGGTGGATATTAAAGGTAGAATAAGATCAGTGGTTGAAGAATATTTCGCTGATAAAAAAAGAGAGGATGATAAAAGGTGAGTCAAGTAGTGAAATTAGAACTAATCGTTGGAAATTGGATTGAGATCAACTGTCGAGATTGATCACTAAAATAGATCGACGACGCACAACGATTTTGCTGAGTGGAGTTGTGCGGTTTGGAAATATTTTGATGTGCATGAAATTTTCATTAAATTCGCTTCATCACATTTGAAGTCCATCTTTGATCTGGTGGGGACATAGATCTAATGATCCTCATGGATTTCGTAGAGTCAACTAGAAGGTGAGTTAATGTTCTGGATGGGAGTGAAATTTCATTAAGAAATAGTTTACTAACAACATGGACGGTTCAGATCAGTCAACAGAAGTTATAGAAACTGTTATACCAAAATCCTGTCACCATCATGTGATAAGACCTTTGACATATCTACTTTCCATGAATCCCAACTCTTGGAGTGGAAACTCATATCATTTATCAATATTTCACAAAAAATGCTCAACACCACGCTTGCCCCTTTATCCAGGAGTGGTACCCTATTCGTACCGCCTATCCCTTGTTGTCCACAAGCAGTGCCACCACTTATGGCCCTTAGTCCATAAGCGTTCCTTACCAGAACTGCTCTGTCATTAAAGGAGAAACGCGGTACCCTGGGTAAAAAAAGAAAAAGAGAAGTTTCTCAAGGCTTCTAGAGGATAAGCCTTGTGTCCTCCCTTATCCCTATCATTGTGCGTCAGTTGAGCTCGAGATCCCTCATCCTAAGATCTTAGAGGCCACCTCACCCACTAATCTCTCAACCATCCTTATCCATTAAGCCTTATAAATATGAGCTCATAGCCATGGTTGAGGGGAGAACTCTTAAGGCATTATTATGCTGTTGGATTGATCACTTGGCCCACACCATTGGAGAGCATAGAGAGAGCTAGAGTCGGAGCTTATGGGGATGCAAGTGCTTGGTTTCATGGAGATGCATGTCAACAATAAGGCTTGGTTGTAAACTTCTTCATATTTCTATATTAATGCAAGTTGATTTCTGTCCCACATATATTGTTGTTGTTTGATTTCACATGTATGTTGTTAGATTCCTTAGTCACTAACATATATCAATAGATTATATTCTAGATGCTTTGATATGTTTGTGTGTTTATTTTATTGCAGGTACACAGGGTGACTATCAAAGCATTGCATTCCAGGTATCTACGGTGTCTAGGGAGAGTCTTCAACCTCTGTCCTTCATTTGTTCTGGATCTGAACCATTCAGACCAATGGAACACCTTACTATCCATAGGAGGTGAAATATTCCAGCTAACAAATCTAGCGACTTTGCTAGGGAATAGTTATATGTATCAGTTCTAATCTTCCTCAGTCTTCAACTCTTGTCCGAATCCAGGCTCCTTCTCCAACTCTCTTCAGTCAGATCTGCTATCTGACTCAGTGGATTTTGGTTTGAAACTTCTAGATCTGTTTAGATCTGAATTATTTTCGACCTTTTATGCTCTTTTTTATGCTCAATCTATCAGCCTTTACCTTGATCTGGTCTTTTTCTAACTTGATCTTTCGTTCTCCTTGTGTTTTGGATCTATTCAAGGAACCACACATGCTCTGTTGGCAAGAAGCAGTGCCACCGCCTGAGTCCAGTTGGCAATACGCGGTGCCACTACCTGAATCTAGTGACCAAGAAGTGTTTCTACCTCAAAACCACCTATTAGCAACTTCATCTGCGTGGTGCTAGGTAGGCCCTGTTCTAGACTTTGTATTTTGATTTTTTGTGTGTTTTTGTCTTACTTTTTGATGAAAATGGAGTGTATTTTTGAAAAAAAATGCTTCCTCACGGCCGGGAGGGGCCATGAATTGTATATTCTACAGTCGCTTTGATTTTTTTATTCTTTCTGCATTCAAAGAGAGTTTGTGTTTGTTGCGTTAGATTTTACATTCTTTTCTTTTCTTGAAACATCTTGCTCTTTTATGTAGATATTATTCATTGAAATAAAAAATATACATTTCATTTTCATGAGTATATTTCGGTTTGTTTTGGACTTGGAATGCGTGAGTGATCCATGTTGTTTTAAGTCTTCCTTTGCTTGGGGTGATTCATGTTTCCTTTTGCATGCTGATTTTTTCAGTATTTGGTAGGAAAGATTGGTTCTTCGTTTCCTTATCTGTTTCAAAGAGAATTTTTAGTTTTCTCTCTCTTTTGCTTTATTCACAGGCTTGTTGAACGATTTTCTTCTTGTTTTGTGCATGATTGTTTGAAATTCTAGATCTTACTTTCATTGAGAAGAAAGATCTATTTTCAGCTTTACATGCATTAGAGTTATATTTGTTTGGAAACGTTAGTGAAATCATCCTTTCATTGAGTTTTTATGCGTCTTTTTCTAGCATGAAAAGATAGGAAACATTTTGATTTATGTTAGATGTTCTCTAGATCTCTTTCTTATTTGCTTTGAAGATTGTTTGGGGTGCATTGATATTTCACTTTTTCGTTTGAAAATATAGAATTGCATTTGCATTTGGGTGTGCATTTTTGGGAAGAAAAGTAAATCTCTCTCCCTCTTTTACGTAGAATTTCATTGAAGAGGAAAACCTGCATTATCATATAGATCAGTGTGCATCTTCTTTAATTCAAGTTTTCACTCCATGGTTCCACCTAAACGCACAAGATAAAATTAACGGTAGTACTATGTTAAAACTTTTAGCAATTTGAGTGATAAGTTAGAGACGTGTTCAGGCGTCCTTAAGCATAGGAGTTGTCGTTACTTGTTTGCATTACATCCTGGGACTCATGCGCTTCTTCCATGTATTGTTGGTATATCGAACATCCTTTCACATACCCTTGAGGTATATAGAAAGGTACTTCACGTACTCGATTATATATAGGAAGGCCCCTTGTGAAAAATTATGCATTAGAAATCACTACTATTGATTTGAGCTCCCATGTACCTTGTGTATATCGGGAGACCCTTTTAGGAATCCTCAAACCATCTAATTTATCATTTTGGCCTATCTTGTGAGGTTCCTGACTCTTATCCACTCCTTTCATATGTTTGCTTGTTGCTTTTAGTTTGAGTAGTACTTGCTTGTGCATGGTAGTTAGGGGGTTATTAGAGAGTTTAGAGATGACATCCCCATCTGGGACTACCACTCAAGAGGTCCCTTTCCAAGGTGTACCTTTTGTATTCCCTCCATGTGAAGGTATTGGTCCTCCCTTTATTACCACTCTAAATCTTCCTGGATTAACTATAGGATTACCGGTTTGGATTTTTAATCCGGTAATTCATGTTACACCTAATGTCTCAAATGTCACGTCTCCTTCAAGAGAGGATCGACCTCAGCCTAATCCCTCTCCTTCTTCATTGATCATGGCTTCATATCTTTCTTCTTCTTCGCTTGACCAAATCTCTATGGTTAGTAGTCATGTGGTTAAGAAGAAGAAGAAAGGGAAGGTTAAGAAGAAGAAGGATAAGAAAGAGAAAAATAAACAACCATTTGTTCTTGATGGTGCTCGTTCTAAGAGAACACTCGAAAAACCCAAGTTCCCTCGTAAGCTTTGCAAGGGGGACCACCTTCTTAAGGAGTGTCCCGGTCTCTCCCGTGTACAAGAAGAGTGGTCTAAAAGGTCCAAACCGTCTATGTCATCAACCTCTGATCATCATGTTGATGATACTCCCTTAACCAGTGACCCATTGGTAAAAGGTCGTAAGGGTAAAGTCTTGTATCCTTGTTTGATATGCAAGGCTATGC
Source organism: Pseudotsuga menziesii (assembly GCA_001517045.1). Lineage (NCBI taxonomy): Eukaryota > Viridiplantae > Streptophyta > Pinopsida > Pinales > Pinaceae > Pseudotsuga > Pseudotsuga menziesii. The sequence continues at coordinate 11,941 of LPNX011048192.1, forward strand.
ATCATACTTTTCTTTGTCCAAGCATGGATGAAGCTTTGCGTTGGTTGAAAAATATTACCGATCATCAACAGGGGATTCCAACAAGTGATAGTAAGTTATCCCTCGATCCCCCACTGGTTGACAAAGTGGTCGATTCAGATTTATCTGTGGTTGATCCCACTCTTCCTTTGCAGAGTGAAGTTAAAGTGATCGAGTCGGTGTCATTTCCACCCGATCCCACTCTTTCATCAGAAAGTGTTAAGACTAAAGTAGCCTCTTTGACCAAATCTTCATCTTGTTCTTCTCTTCCAGTAGAGAATGAACTTAATCTTGCTGAATTTTTTATGCTTCATTCTTATTGTTCTCGACAAGAGGAAATTTTGTCTATTTCGACAGAGTCCTCTCCAAGTAATGAGGTTATTTCCTTTGACTAGAGTAACCTAACAAAGTCTCATCTTCATTCGAGTGTTCCTTTCTAGATCGTTGTGAATGTTACTGCTATGCGGATACTTCGCACTATTGTTGACAAAGGGGCTTCTGTTAGTATTCTATCCTCAATTGCTTGGAAAGCTTTAGGCTCTCCTCATCTTGTGCCATCCACTAATCAGATAATGGATTTTAATCGAATACCTTCTACACCTTTAGGGACCCTTCCTTACTTTCCTATTACATTAGGAGGGAAAACTATCTATATTGATGTTATGGTGGTCCGCGGTCCTTTAGATTTCAATCTACTCCTTGGACGTGATTATGTTTATGCCATGAAGGCTGTTGTGTCCACACTCTTTCAAGTTATGCATTTTCCCCATGATGGGAAGATTGTGACCATTGATTAGCTTTCCTTTGTTACACCTAACCATCGAATTACTCCTAGAAATGAGACTACCCTGAATGTGCCACATGTTCTTTTGGTTCTTTCCCCTTCTTCTAGTTAGCCTCTTCCCATCATAGGTAAAATGGGGGGCATGGCTCTAGTTTATGGACATCATAATGGAGATAAGCTGCTAGCTTTTATGAATTGGGAGCAATCTACCAACCTCTGGATATCATGTTTGGTGGGAGCAGGTTTGCGAGCATAGTTTACCTTTTGGTTTCAAGCTCGTTAAAAAATAAAACCACTTCTCAAATCATAGTTTACTTTTGTTTTCAAGATCGTTAAAAAATAAAACCACTCCGCGAGCATAGTTTACCTTTTGGCTTCAAGCTTGCATAAAAATGAAACCATTCCTGTGAGCAAAGTTCCCATTCTATGTCAAGCTCGTTAAAAAATGAAACAGATGCCCCTAAGCAAAGTTCCCATTATGTGTCAAGCTCGTTAAAAAATGAAACAACACCTAAACATCATGTCATTTTTCCCTAAGCATAGTTACCTTCTGTTTCAAGATAGTGTAAAAATGAAACAGACCCCCTTCCCTTGATTCAAGTCTTCACTTTAATGTCAGAACTTAAACCTTTGCCTGCCCAATTCTCATGCTTCCTACCCCCTTGGTGAACATTTTCACATTAGTAACAAGGTTTTTAGGTTGGGTATGGAAGAATAATTGTCAGATGAAATGAAGCATGGGGGGCATGTCGAGCCCCTAGCAACCATGCTAGGGGTAAGCTTCGCTAACAATCATGCTAGGGGGAAAGATTCCAACCTTTTTATATCATGTTAATGGGATTTCTCAAGCATAGTTTACCCATTGGTTTCAAGCCTACGTAAAAATGAAGCCAATCCTCGAGCATTCTTTCAACTAATCTTCGAGCTCGTTAAAAACAATAAGATGGTGTTGAGCTTACTTTTCATTTTTCGTGCTCTGGTTAAAACATGAAAAGTGGTTTGAGCTTAGTTTGTTACTTTTTTGTGCTCTGGATTCAAACATGAAAAAGGTTAATAGAGTCTTCTTTAAGCTCTTTTCGGATTCTTAAAATGTGAAAAGATTGTAGAGTACTTGTATTCTTCATACTCGTAAAAGTATTTGAAGAGTTGTCTCTCCGACGGTAGGTTATCCCTTTTTTGTTTTGGATAGACTATTTACGAAAAAGAAATACTCTAGTCAATCATGACTGGAAGAGTTCTCTAAGGTATTCTTTTATACTTTTTCGGGCCTTAGGGACTAAATCATACAAAAAAGAACCCTTTGGAGTCTTCTTCCGTATTCGTTCAGACTCTCTAAACATGAACGATACCGAGTTTCCTTTCATTGGACTCATTAAATTAAACAGTGAGAGACTCGTTTTGGGAACGAGCCCCTCCTCTCTCAGGTTCATAAAATATGAGTCTGGGCTTGTCTTTCAACAAGCTATATCGATTGTTTGTTACCCTCTTTGAACTCATAAAACTGAAAAGAGGCACTCATCGATCATGATGGGGGAAATGGGAAGGGAATCATTTTGCAAATAATGGCAGTTGTTTGTCGTTACCTTTGAACATGGCACTTGTCTGCACATCATATCAGTCAATTGGGTATTCATCTGATCTCCATGATGATCCACTTTCATGAGTCATGTCACTCCTTTGAGTCTTTCAAAAGAATGCATTGTCCATTGTCGCATTGTGTGTTTGTCTTGTCTAGTCATGTTGCCAAGTCTTTTTGTCATGCCTCCCAATGTTCAAAGGGGATTTGGAGAATTTTTACCCCTACAGTATACACAGTCCTCATGTCAGTATCTTTGAGTTAGTATTATGGTTACTACATTCACATCATTCCAGAACTATGTTCGGAGTTTTGTATCATCAATGTGGGACTCATCATGGCCCTCCTTCGACGAGACTATTCTCGTCGACATCAGCTCATCATCCGAGAAATAGTCTTAGAAAAAATGTTTAGTACCTTGATATATGTATTCCTTAATGACAGATTCTATCGCTCTCGACATAGGTTCACATCATTGACCTTTGATTGATAGAATCGACTAGGTGTTCGACATCAGGACATCTATTCGCACTCAGTAGATTGCACTAGAGTACCTTGGGAATCATTGACATTAATGGTGGTCTCCCTCGCATTTGTTAACAGTTCGCATCATTGGCCGGTAATCAAGTGGTTTCTACCATGTTCGAATTCAGATCATTGTAATCACATGGATAGAATCGTACATTTGTGGAAGATGAGACGAAGACCCTAGGTGTTTGTTTAAAAGCGCTCATTGCTTTTCCCCAGGTTGCGATGGAGTTTTGTATATCTAGCATGGATCCACATTTGTATGGTCGTGGCTATGCTCAAATTTGTGTTTGCATGACATAGATCTACATTGTATGTTTGGTAGTTATGTCCAAGTTTGATCCCTCTATCACATGGATCTACGTTGTGCTCTAGTAGCCATGCTTGTTTATTCCTCTCATGGATCTGCCTTGTATTGGTCTACAACCATGAGTTTGGTTACTTGTGTCTATGAGTCAACATACTAATGTACTACAAATTCCTAATTGACAACATGCTCTGATTGATCCGACATTTTCATCTCATGGAAACGACTTGTTCTCTCAAAGCTCTCGTTTATCGTATCCCTCTAAGACTCATGCTTTGGGGGGCATCCTGTTATACCAAAATCCTATCACCATCATGTGATAAGACCTTTGACATATCTACTTGCCCTGAATCCTAGCTCTTGGAGGGGAAACTCATATCATTTATCAATCTTTCACAAAACTTCTCAGCACCGCACTTTGCTCTTTATCCAGGAGTGGTACCTTGTTCACACCGCCTATCCCTTGTTGTCCACAAGTGGTGCCACCGCTTATGGCCCTTAGTCCATAAGCTTTTCTTACCAGAACCACTCTGTCATTGAAGGAGAAACGCGGTACCTTGGGTAAAAATGGAAAAAGAGAAGTTTCTTGAGGCTTCTAGATGATAAGCCTCGTCTCCTCCCTTATCCCTATCATTGTGGGTCAGTTGAGGTTGAGATCCCTCATCCTAGGATCTTAAAGGCCACCTCACCCACTAATTTCTCAACCATCCCTATCTATTAAGCCTTATAAATATGAGCTCATAGCCATGGTTGAGGGGAGAACTCTTAAGGTATTGTTATGCTGTTGTATTGATCACTTGGCCCACACCATTGGAGAGCAGAGAGAGAGCTAGAGTTGGAGCTTATGGGGATGAGAGTGCTTGGTTTCATGGAGATGCATCTCAACACTAAGGCTTGGTTGTAAACTTATCCATATTTCTATATTAATGCAAGTTGATTTTTGTCCCACATATATTGTTTTTGCTTGATTTCACATGCATGTTGTTAGATTCCTTAGTCACTAACATAGATCAATAGATTATATTCTGGATTCTTTGATCTGTTTGCATGTTTATCTGATTGCAGGTACACAAGATGACTATCAAAGCATTGCATTCCAGGTATCTACGGCATGTAGGGAGAGTCTTCAACCTTTGTCCTTCATTTGTTCTGGATCTGAACCATTCAAACCAGTGGAACACCTTACTGTTCACAGGAAGTGAAATATTCCAGCTAACAAACTGAAATGTTATTAAGTAAATTTGGTTACCTTTAAGGTTTCACTCAGGGTCATGAATCGAGTTTTATTGGATTATTGGTGTGATTATGTGTGCAATTGTATATGGAATCTTTACTTTTAATTTCAAATATGAAATAAAAAATGGATTTATTGCAATAAATAATCAAAAAGCTATACCAAAGTAGGTCTGAAAGATAAGAGCAAATCAGAACAAAGTGCAAGACGGACAAGGGTTTGAAAATAGGTGACTGACTATTATGTTTGCAAACTAGTAGTGTGACTACCCCAAATTTGTATCCTTCAAATCAAAGAGGGATTTTTGGGCTCTCAACAAAGTGGAAGCAAGTCCACCCATAGATCCATAGGTCAAAACCTAAGTGCACGGTGCTCAACAAGGAGGACGCGAACGTCATGAGACACCCAACAATCTACCATTCCCTGTAGCCTCCAAAGTCACTTGTTTTTAATTGAATAGAACAATAATAAAGTGCATTCCTATTACTAAACTTACTTAACCCCCCATCATATTTCAAAATCCCCTAGAGGGTGATGACCAAGTAGAGGAGGAGGGGCCAAATATGTGGGTTAGTTTCCAACTTTTAAAATGCAATACAGAAATGTAAACTGTAGAAATCAACTTAAAAATAGACAAGTCACATGTGACAAATCAACATCCACGATTGGGTCTCTCAAATAAGAAAAACAGAGGTGATTGGGCTCATAAATAGAAAGGTCTCTTTTATTTACTGCACACTCCTGATCGGGTCGCCCAAACAGGTCAAACAGAGGCGACTTGGTTGGTTTAGACTGCAAAAAGGTGTGACTTTTCCATTGGAGGCAAGTCGCACTATACGGGGGTAAAGTCATTACCTGGGTTACGGGTTTCATCCTGAAAGGCACGACTGGATCACAGGTTTCAGCATGAAAGGTGCGACGGGGTCGTGGGTTTCGAACCAAAAGGCGTGACTGGGTCACGGGTTTCGACCCAAAAGGCGCGAATTCGATCAAAACTGGAAATTTTTTAAAAAACAAGTCAGTAGAGGTTGATAGGAGTAGGAACTAGTGTCGTGCATGTTTAGATCAGCCAACTGGGGTCTGCTCAGTGACGACTGAGAGTCAAAATGAACTGAATACCTGCAAAACAAGAGGATAAAAAAGGATCGACCCAATATGGTCGCAAAAAATGTAGCAGGGTTTTCACCCTTACTACGTGCAAAAGCAACTCCCTTCCGTCAATGGGACAGAATGGTAGAGTTTGTGATGGAAAAGCTACAACAAATAGTAATATTAGTAACACAAAATCTATAAGCAACTACGATTAAAATAAACAAACAAAAATTATGACAAGTATACCTTGTATTTTCTTGAAAATGGGCCACCATGCCCCAAACTTGGAAATGGGTCACCTCTCCGTAGACTAGTTAGTATAGAGGATTATTCTACATACCGGATGGGAGATGGTGGGGCTATGGAATGATTGGAAAAATGATGTGACTACTTTGAGAATAACGGTTTGTCACTGAACTCGTGAAATAGAATAATGTAAGAAGGAATAAGTGAATCTTATAATAGAGACCTCCACACTATTTTATAGTTTTTTCTTATCATTTTCTCTCTTTTAGGGTTTTGGACCCTATTTAGGGTTTTAAGCCCTATTTAGGGTTTTAAGTCCTTTTGTGGGGTTTTAAGCCCTTTTGGGGGTTTTATCCCTTTTGTGAGCTTTTTGGCCTTTTTGTGGGTTTTTTTTTCATTTTTAAGAGAGAATAAAGGTAAACCATAGTTGTGAAGGTCAAAGGTAAGGACAAATGGTAAGGAAATGATGTATGAATGTGGTTTAGACCATATAGATCTAGGTGGAAATTGGATATAAAAAATGTGACTTTTTCAAAATATTATTTCTCGATTTCTGCTTTGTGGATCAGTCTTTCTGGACCATTGATCACTTGTACATGTCTTATGGACATCGATCTTCCAGATTGCGGGTTGTGGAATGTGGATTCTCAAAAACTCAAACATTTCTTTCACAATTATCTGTCTTCCACTTTTCGTACTAATCTTTCCACACTGTCGATATTTTACAAATGTCTTTCTAGTCATTGATCTTCTGGATCATGGGATGCGGAATGCAGAACTGTGACATTTCCCAAAGTCTTTTCATGATTCTTCACCTTCCTCTTTCCTGCTGAACCATTGATTTATTTTGCAGCTTCAATCATGACCATCGATGTACGATTTAATGTGGATTGCGAACCTTCACTTTTATTGTGCAGAAATCATTCACCACCATAGATTTACTTGTGGATTCAATCCTAACCGTTGATCTACGAACAAATGTGGATTTGTGGATCTCCCCTATTCTTTATGAGAAAATCATCCACTGTCGTCGATCTTCTCAAGATCGGTTTCTATTAGTTGGAATATTTCACCTCCTGTGGACAGTAATGTGTTCCACTGGTGTGAATGGTTCAGATCTAGAACAAATGAAGGACAGAGGTTGAACACTCTCCCTAGACGCTGTAGATACCTAGAATGCAATGCTTTGATAGTCACCCTGTGTACTTAGAATCAGATAAACATGCAAATATATCAAAGTAGCTAGAATATAATCTATTGATCTATGTTTGTGACTAAAGAATCTAACAACATACATGTGAAATCAAACAACAACAATATATGTGGGAGAGAAATCAACTTGCATTAATATAGAAATATGAAGAAGTTTACAACCAATCCTTAGTGTTGACATGCATCTCCATGAAACCAAGCACTCTCATCCCCATAAGCTCCAACTCTAGCTCTCTCTATGCTCTCCAATGGTGTGGGCCAAGTGATCAATCCAACATCATAACAATACCTTAAGAGTTCTCCCCTCAACCATGGCTATGAGCTCATATTTATAAGGATTAATGGATAGGGATGGTTGAGATATTAGTGGGTGAGGTGGCCTCTAAGATCCTAGGATGAGGGATCTCGAGCTCAACTGACCCACAATGATAGGTATAAGGGAGGACACGAGGCTTATCATCTAGAATCCTCGAGAAACTTCTTTTTTTCCCTTTTTACCTAGGGTACTGCGTTTCTCCTTCAATGATAGAACGGTTCTGGCAAGAAACTCTTATGGACTAAGGGCCATAAGTGGTGGCACCACTTATGGACAATAAGGGATAGGCAGTGCGAATAGGGTACCGCTCCTGGATAAAGGGACAAGCATGGTGCAAAGCATTTTTTGTGAAATATTGACAAATGATATGAGTTTCTGCTCCAAGAGCTAGGATTCAGGGCAAGTAGATATGTCAAAGGTCTTATCACACAATGGTGATAGGATTTTGGTATAACACAGTTTGGGACATAGGTTTCATCTGCAACAACTATGGGAAGTACTTGGGATTATCCCTAAAACGCATTGTAAGGAGTACCACAGGAACTCCAAAGTAGCTGGCGAACGAGAGGATTTGAGAAGCGAAACAGGTAACGATCCCCACTGGATTGACTAGATACCCACCTGTGAGGAAAAAACCAAAGTGTTGTCTTCAGGAATTCTTGGTGGCTGAGTGACTCCTTTTGAGCCAGTGGGAAGATGATTTAAAATTGGGTCTAAAATTCATTACCAGTTACTACAATAAGCCATCATTACTTCACCATTATATTCCTCTCAACTTAGGGGACACTCCCCTCAGTTTGGTTCTTTAGACCACCACCATCAAGGCCCTCTTCGAAAAATTTCTTGACGTTCAGAAGGACACACTGCCTCTGATTCAAAGTTGGATTCTTACAAGTCCAAGCCCAATTTTTTTACTGACCTGTCTAGTCCTATGGATGGTGTACATCCTGATCTCTTCCAAGGAGGAATTATCGGTGGAGGACCCATGTTCTTGCCACCCATTGTTACGATTTTCCCTACCAGTGGTCCCAACACCATTGTGCATGCTGCTATAGGTACGCTACCCACTAGTAGTGGCCCTGTACTAGCTACCACAATCCCTATTATACCACTTTATATACCTCGGGGCAGTGTCCCTTCCACAAACATTACGACTATCCTTGTTATGGGAATTCAACCTCACATACCCCTAACCATGCATGGACTTCATCCTCCTACAAACTGTGACGCCATTGCTGGCCCATCCCGAGCCAACCTTGAGTCTAACTTGCTATTTATGGCTCGTCTTAACTTTCTAGACTTAGCTAGATTAAAAAATGACCCCATTAGTCATCAACCTCATTCGCCTCCCATCCAAGCCAAAATATCATCAAACATCTCGAAGTTTGAAGCAAAGGTAGGCGAGGACCCTCAAAACCATATTATGTCATTTCATATATGGTGTTCATTAAACAAAATTGTGGATGACTCCATCAGACTGAGGCTATTACAACACACACTTACGGGTGCTACTGCAAAATGGTACATCAAGCTGCTACCTGCCTCTTACCCTGATTTCCGTTCACTTGCCTCCATGTTTCTCCAGTACTTTCAACTACCCATTCGATATGATGAGGGAGTCGATATCCTTCTATCTTGCCATTAAAACAAAGCTACTCACATCACCGACCACATCCATGAATGGCGATGACACTGTATCTTATGCAAGATCCAACTAGATGACAGGATCTTCCTTGATTGGTTTCTAAAAACCTTTCCCCCACCCATAGCCAAGGACATCACCTCGGAGTGGCCGCAAATGGAGGAGGAGGCGATTCTAAAGGCCCAGGAGTTTGATTTAATTTATGCCTAGTCTGGGTATTTATATACCATCATACGTAATGCTCCCCATGTTGGAACCTCCCATCGCGATACATAGGGGGAATCCCATGCTATAGATGGTATCTCCGGCTTTGTCTCACAACACCCTTAGTACTATGCAAAACCCACTATGATGCCACCGCACCCAAGAAACACTCATAATGTTGCGCAACCAAACCATGTATCATATCACTCGCAGATGATGGCTTAGTTCGGAGCCACATCCTCATATACACACCTCAGGCCAAGCGAGCATGCCAATGGGACAACTTGGCCGACACAGTCATATTTGGGCCAAATGATCAGTTTTGCAGCCCTTCCTGCTTCGCTAGTCTATTACGCGCCACCAGTGCAACAACCTCCAGCTCCAACCCCATCCCCTCCATTTTCCATGGGACAAGTGTTCACTCAATAGAACCTTCCCAACCAGCCCTCCCCTAATAACCAATACGGGAAGGGCAAGAAAAACCCAGGAAGGAACCGAGGTAATAACTAGCCACAAGGAGGTGGTCAACAGCCTAACCATTAGAGGAAATTTCAATATAAAATGGGCCTTCCAAAAATAATACAAATTCCATGTCATCATGTATTAGCCAATAAAAATTCTTTAAAATTCAAAAAGGGAGCACCTCTTAAACAATTTTTTAATATAAATTTGGGGATAGGTATCATAAAAAAACTACTTTTTTTATTTGTATTTTCGACATATCTACCTGTGTTTTTACTCAAATTTTGATCGAGAGAGCTTGTTATATGTGGAACTAAATTCTGCATCCAACGAGCACCCACTCAGCATACTTTTTATGGGCCCCTCTACCCCAAAAATAAGAAATACCTGAAAAAATGTAATGATGACATCATCATCATGTTTGTTTTAGGTATTTCTTGTTTTTGGGGTAGAGGGGCCCATCAAAAGTATGCCGAGTGGGTACTCGTTGGATGTGGAATTTAATTCCGCATCCAACGAGCTCTCCCGATCGAAATTTGAGTAAAAACACAGGGAGATATGTCAAAAATACGAACAAAAAGTAGTTTTTTCTTTTTCTTCCTCCAAAATTAATAAATATTATTTGATTATTTTAACTATTATTTTATTAATTTTTATTAGGAGGCCCATTTTGAGTTGAAATTTCCTCTAATGCCTCCCAACAACAATCATTAGAGGAAATTTGAGGTCTAAAATGGGCCTGCTAAGGAAAATGATAAAATAATAGTTAAAATAATAAAATAATAGTTATTAATTTTGGAGGATGAATGAAAAAAACTATTTTTTTGGTTCGTATTTTCGACATATCTCCTTGTGTTTTTACTCAAATTCCGAGAGGGAGACCTTGTTGGATGGGGAATTTAATTTCACATCCAACGAGTACCCACAATGCATACTTTTGACAGACCTCGCTACCCCAAAAATAAGAAATACCTGAAAATGGGTTCCGTCAAAAGTATGGAGTGTGGGTACTCATTGGATGCGGAATTGAATTTTGCATCCAACGAGCTTTCCCTCCCAGAATTTGAGTAAAAACACAGGGAGATATGTCGAAAATACGAACAAAAAAAATAGTTTTATTTTATGACAAATATGTTAATTCAACCATAATGGTTGACTCATTTTATTGAAATTGTATTGCTTCTTGAATTCCAACTCAGAAAATTTATTGTTGGCGTGTTTTCTTATAAGGCTCATTTTAAACCCCAAATTTACTCTAATGGGCACTAACCTGTCTAGATAGAACTGTCAACAACTTGATCGACCGTGAAACAACCCTCACTTATGGACTAATCATCTGTGTGCTTTATGTCAAACTTATGGTCATTACATGCACTAGTGCCCTCACATGGCTCGCTCCTGCAAAACTCTCCAAAATGAAGCTTAACGCGACATCACTACGGCGGCCCAAGCTCAACCCACCCCAACACCATGAGGTCCTCCACCAATGGTGCTCTAATACCCTCTCCCACACCAAGGATTGGTGTCAACCACACCCTTGCCTCACCCAATCTTGCATCTCTTGTCGCGGCCCTACCTATAGAAACTGGATTCCATAACTTGATGACATTGTAAATAGAGGAAGTCAACCTCCAAACTCGGCGTAACCAGTGTGGCTCCACCACAGCCACCTCTGACCTGTCCATGATATCCACTCCAACACTTCCAATATGCCCCTCCACTTACCTACACTCCCCATTGATGGGGAGACCAAAGGTCCACGGTTTCCTATACGACGTATTGCTAACAATGCAACTGCATGAGAAACATTAAATTATAACATCGTTGATGATTTGGACAAATCACCTACAACCATGTCTGCTCTAAAAGTGCTCAAAACCTACCTGTTGCAGTGGAAAGTGTTGTTTTCCTCTCTTGGTGCTGTGGATCCTTCCGACTGAAGATTGATCACATTTGATATGGATCAAGGCGAACCAAGAATTCCATCCACCTTCGCCTTTCAAATTTCAGTCTCAATTCAGAATTTGGTCATACATCGATGTATTGTTGATGAAGGGGAATCTACCTATGTCATGTCAACTATTGTCTGGCAGAAACTCGTGTCCTCTACTCTCCAACCATCCTCTACCACACTCTGCACCTATGATGGGTGCTCTACCAAGGCCGAGGGAATTATCCCAAATGTTCCTATTTCATTAGCTGGTAAAATAGTTTTGATCAACATAGAGGTTATTAACACCCAAATTGTCTATAACCTCCTCCTTGAACATAGCTATATGTATGCCATGAGAGTTGTGGCCTCCACCGTATTTCGACTCATGATGTTCCCCCATGATGGAAAGATCATGACTGTTTACCAATTGACTTACTATGATCCACAGGGGCTGGCCACACCAAAACATGTCATTCCCACCATCGATAGCATTTCCATCCCTTCCTTATCTGCGGTGGGCCCAGGATTGTTCGTCGAAACACCACTAATGACCACCTTCCTGTATTTACCACCTCTGCCCACACCAACTAACATATCATATTTTTGTACTCTCTCATCTAGTACCATCCTGACTACACCACAAAATCATCCACCAGCCCAACCATTATCACCTGGGAATTATTGGGGTTCACTCCCCATCCATACGATTCCTTTCATATTCCAACCATCCGGCATCATGAGAAAGCATGTAATGGCTACTCTAAATTTAACTAACTTCACATTGGGGATTCCTATGTGGTACCTTGAACCACCAACTTCACCTCTGGTGCTTGAGGTTGTGTTGACTCCCATCCAACCTATTGCAGTAGATTCACGCTCTCTCCTAGCCCTTTAAATACACTACCCGTTCCCAAGCCTCCCCCTTCGCTCCCAAAGAAGACAGGGGGCAAGTCCACCAAAATGACAACCAAACCTCGACAAACTCCACCTTGCACCTTGTGCGATGTCCATGGTCATGCAACTCAAAACTACCCATACATACCTATCCTGTGCACACACATAGAAGCTATGGATATAGTCGACGACACTCCAGTTGTCATTGTCTCAACTCCACCTGCGACCAAGAACAAGTCTTTGAGGACAAGCCATGCATGCGCAATTTACAGATTGTATGGCCATTATTCTCACCATTTCCCATATTTGGACGAGTATCGAGCTGTCCTTAGCAATCTTTGGAAACACTCTCAAGAATCTGAAATCACTGTCATTGAGGAGATCCACCCTCCAGTTTCCTCGTTGAACACCACCACTATATACATGATTTCCATCTCTTCTAGCCCTTTTGTCTCTGCAACCATGGATGATCCCTCTAATCTATCCAATCATTGTTTCAACAACGACGGGGATATCCTTGAAGCTCTGTTGGCTCCTAAATACCCATAGGATGATATGCACCATTGATCATTTTTGATCCCCGGGAAAGCTTTATCCTCATCGGATCAGTATTTAGTCGAAGCCAAGGACTTCATCCATGGTATGGTTGATCGGTTGAAAAACCCCATTCCAACTCCCGATGCTTTTGAAGAAGGAAACATGGACAACATCTCACCCACAATTAAGGTCAACATCTCAAGCAAACCTGAGGTTTTTGAAGAAATCACACTTGGAGAATCGTGCTCCCCTGAAGAATTTGCTTCATATAAAGCACTTTTTCAATAATTCTGTGACATCTTTGCTTGGTATTATACTGAGATTCCTAGGTTGGATCCATCCATTGTTGAACACCATATCGATACATGTCCTGATGTAGCACCTGTTTGTCATAAGAAAATACTAATTCACCCTTCAAAGGATGATGTAGTTAAGGAAAATATTGAGAAACTACGCATAGTCGGTTTCATATATCCAATTGGGTATACCACATGGGTTTCCAATCCCGTTCCCGTTAACATAAAACAGGGTACCATCCGCATATATACTAATTTTCATGACCTGAATTTGGCATGTCCCAAAAACAATCTCCCTACTCAGTTTATTGACCAAATCATTAACTCTTGCACTGGACATGAAGTCTTTTCATTCATGGGTGGTTTCTCTGGATATAACCAAATTCAGATCCAGAAAGAAGACCAGTACAAGACTACCTTCACCACCCCCTGGGGCACATTTGCATATCGAGTCATGCCATTCATCCTTAAGAATGTTGGAGCCACTTTTCAGTGCGCTATGACTTTTTGCTTCCACGACCTCATCCATATCATATTTCCCTACTTGGATGACCTCATGGCTCACTCGCGGAAGTGTTCACAACATCTCGACAACTTGTGACAGGTTTTCTTATGATGACGTAAATACAATATTCGCTTGAACCCTCTCAAGTGTGTGTTTTGTGTCCCAGCTGGTCGATTACTTGGGTTCATCGTGTCTCACAAAGGGATTATGGTTGACCCTCTTAAATTTCAAGCCATTATCGATCTCCCATCACCGGGTACTCTGGTCCAACTGCAGAGTCTCCAAGACAAGGCCAACTTTTTTTGTCATTTTATTCTAGAGTATGCAATGAAAGTCCATGGTTTCTTATGACTGCTTCGTACCAACATCCCTTTTGTTTGAGATAAGCATGCCCAATATTCTTTCGATGCATTAAAACGATATTTGGCATCCACCCCATTGTCATCTGCACCCGACTTCACCAGAGACTTCATTCTCTATGTGTCAGCATTTGAAAATGCCATCGCCGGAGTCTTAGTCCTAGAAGAGGATGCTTGCAAAGAGAATTTTATATACTACATATGCGAGAAGCTAACTGGTCCCCTTTATGTTATTCACATGAAGAGAATATGGCCATTGTCATTTTTTTTTCTGCCCAGAAGCTGTGCCACTACATCCTTTTTAACCACACGAGGGTGGTGGCCGATTCCAACCCTATGCGGTACTTATTGAGCCGCCTCCTCCTGCAAGGTCGCATTGCTAAGTGGGTTGTCATTCTTTAGGAGTTCGACTTGGAGTTTGTTCCATCCAGTAGCACCAAGGATTTAGTGTTAGTAACACTCATGAAAGACCTTCCTTCGTTGTTCGCATCACCACTAATCGCGGTCAACCTTCCTGATGAATTTTTATTTGTCATTTCTACATAATATCCATGGTATGGGGACATCCTCCTGTATCTACTCACCCAAAAATTCAGGGCTAACATGAGCCGTGAATATAGACAGCGCATCCGACACCAAGCCGCTCGCCATCTCCTCATCGGAGATGTTCTATACCGTCGGGAAATTCATACCATATTATGTCGTTTCCTCACCCATGATGAGGTCGAGAAAGTCCTTAATGACTATCATAGTGGAGCTTGCGGTGGTCACCTCTTAGATTTGGCTACTACCCAAAAGATCCTTCATGTCATTATTTTTGGCTGAACGTTTTTCTTTGATTGCATTGAGGCAGTCAAACACTTCCACAGTTGTTAACTCTTTTCTCCAAAGGCAAGGACTCCCCCCACACTTTTGCATCCTGTAGTCAAAGTTGGTCCCTTTTGCAAATGGACGATCAAATTCATGACATGTAATCCTACCTTGGTCAGCGGCCATAACTACATCATAGTGGCCATTGATTATTTCACCAAATGGGCCAAGGCCATGCCTACATTTAACTGTAATTCCAATACTACAACGTGTTTCTTCTTCAATCACTTTATTGCGCAGTTTGGTGTCCCAAAAAAAATAGTTTCATAACATGGTCGACACGTTGAAGATGAGATTTTGTTCGAGCTTTCAGCCATGTTGAAGTTTGAACACCAATACTCCTCCTCTTACTACAATTAGGGAAATGAACAAGTTGAAGGTGTCAACAATATCATCAAAACCATTTTATAGAGGATGGTTGGTAACCATAAAAATAACTAGCACCACATTCTCTTCTCAGCTCTCTGGGCCTACCAGACATCAAGGAAAACTGCCATTGGTTTTACCCCCTTCCACTTGGTCCACAGTGTTGAGTCGGTACTCCCCATCGAGTTACATATTTCATCACTCCCCCTTTCCATATAACTCCTTCTTGATACATCACCACTAGAATAACACATTGTTTTTCTTGAACATACCAATGAGGACCATCGCGCTTCCCTCTAAGCAATTGAAGTAGCTAAAACTCGGTCAAAGTCACATTTTGACTCCCGTGTCCACCCTCGCACCTTTAGCGAAGGCGATCTGGTCCTTGTTTATGACCAAGCCAACAATAATCTAGGAAAAGGGAAGTTGGAATCCATGTGGTATGACCCCTATGTCGTCCACCACTGCCTCGAAAAGGGGGCATATATTTTTCCCAACTCTAATGGACACCTCTTGGAGAACCCCCGTAATGGGATCTACCTCAATAGGTTCTATGCTTGAGGTCTCTACCAGGAATAATTTGTAGTATAATTTTTCTTTTTGTTGTTTTACACCGTTTTTGACATGAGTCTTACACTTTGTTTCCTTGATTTCTAGATGGATCCTACCTAACATCGCGAGGTTGGATTCACTGATGGAGCAAGTAGATGGTTCCCTAATCTCACCTCGTATGTGTGGGTTATCTATTCCTTGTCACATGAGTTGATTCATATCAACAGAATGTCTGTTGGCATTTATACCAATAACCAGGATGAGTACGATAGTGTTGTTGGTCTCTTGGTCGCTTCCCTCCAGTTGGGTATTCGTCACCTTAATGTTTTCTTAGACTCGTAGCTGCTTGTCTCCTAGTTAAAAAACTGCTATTGGGTACACGATCCTTGCCTCTTTATAAAGTTCCTTTGCACTAAAGAGTTGGTTATAAATTTTGAATCCATTACATTCACAAATGTTCCTAGAAACGTCAATAGTGTAGCAGATCAAATGGCTAATGATGTTCTAGAGTGGCACATTCATCATCGCATATAGGAAATAAAAAAACTACATCGTGCATCATATAATCATGCATCTGTATGTAATATACATCATCTAGGAATTTTCCTCATAAAAACACTCGGATGAAAACATAAAAAAGTGCATCCACGTGCATACAAAAATATATATATATCATGTCATAAGTGTTCAAGTACAAAGTGAGAAGCTCGACAAGCTTTCTCAGCTGAGCATACATAGCAATACAAAAATCCTAGTGCACCACCGCACTAGGGGCAACTCCACTAGATTCTAGTCATAATCAAAATCCTCTTCCCAGTCCTCAGACTCTGTATCCTCCTCGGTGTCCTCCTCTTCATTGGAGATTTCCTTGTCCTCCATCAACGCATCTCCCTGGGCCGCTTCTCGAACGCACTTTGCCATGACTGTGATCCTTTTAATCCAGGGGATCCACTCGGGAGGAGGGTAGTAACAAGAAACAATCATATAATCATCCAAATGATGCCCATTATCATTAGTAACACCATCCAGTAGACACTCAATGTCATGAAGGAGTGACTGCAAGGTACTTCGGTGCTCGACAACAAGTGGATCCACCCCCTACACCCTACCCCTCCGTCGCTCGTAACCTGCAAGCGGCCATGGTCCAACATCTGCACATGCACACGGTACATCATCAGTATTTGTCATAAAAATAGATTGGCTATAACTAAGCTAGTGTACTATATATGAATGTAAACACATAAAACATCATGAATACATACCATTTGGCCTTAAGGCCTGTCCTGGAGGTCTGGGCATCTCCAGATCTCCCCTATAGTCCATACCTATGTACGAGTAGTCCTTTATGAGGACTGGAAGCTACTTCCACAGTGCTAGTAGCTCCCGAGTGAAGAATGATCCTACTAAGCCACCTCCCTCCTAGATCATCATCTCACTCCATGTTCGCATCCAAGGCTCTTGAGGTCCACCATCCCGCATTGCCAAGTGTGGTCGAAGGGTCGACAGTCTCTCTCAAAGAAAGAGCACAAAAATGAGTGGAAACAAAAATCCCCTCCCACAGTCCTTGCACATTTCAGCGGATGTCGAACGATGGTCATATACATGTGGGCCCACCCATAGTAGGTTCACGCCATCACGCGCTCCAAATATGGAGATGACCCAGATATCTTGTCAGTCCCAAATGATCTCAAGATCCACAGCACCATTGCTTCAATTGCTCGAGTTGAGAGACTCTCAATGTCGCACATCAATATGTACGACCCACGCACAGTAGCAGAGACATAGCAGTGCCTCTCGTAGAGATCATCCAAAGTCTCCCCATGTGAGAGATTCGGCATCATTTCAATGATCACTCCCATTATCAGGAGCCCAGTCAGAAAGTAAACATCATGGAGCATGATCTCAAGCCTCTTCCCTTGATAATGAAGCACTTTGTGTTAGTATCCCAAAAGACCACCACTATATCTAGTAGCAGTTTCATCGTCCACATCAATGGAACCTGAAAGTATTTTAGCAACCCACTCCAGGCAAGCATATCTCAAACTCCCACCCTTCGCATGGAATACCCCCACAGGGTCCCAACATCCCACTCTCTCCACACAGGTCTGACCATCATGCACAACAAGAAAAACCCTGTCAGGCACAGTCTAACAGAAAAAACCTTACCCAAGGATGAATTCATCCTTGTTTGGCCATCATGAATGACCTAAGTCACACTTAATCCCTGATCAATTGTAACTTTGTCACGACTTTTTCTAGAACAGGTGCAACCTAGGTCATGGCTGTCCCTTTGATAGGTGTGACTAGGTCACGACTGTTTGGCCAAAAGGGGTGACCCAGGTCATGGATTTTCCCTTGAAAAGCATGACTTGGCCCTAACGAACCCTTTCAGTTCGGTTGGGGAAACTAGATGAGCTAAAGACCAGAATAAACCAATGAAAAGGATATTTTTGATGAGTACTCTTACCTGCAAGTGACAAACATAAAAATCATTGATCCACATGAATAAAATCACCAAAAGAGCTCTGCGGTCCTCCACTCCAACTCAACATTAAATAGTAACAATGAAACATGTCATGTGGCCCCCCCTATTTATAGGCCTCAATGGGTCTTTTTTTCTTTCACGCAACACAGAGTCATCTAGATTCCGTTTGAGACACTGTTTGCACCACCAGGTTCAATTTTATTCCCTCTAAATATTAACAGGACCCTTGTCTCATGTTTTCACAAGGAATTTTTGGGCCATTCCCGTAAGCCACCTTGGTTTGTGTGCCATTATGTGAATCTCCCCTGATACACATTCATGAGCCACTCACTCCATTCATACTATGCATTTAACCTTTTTGACCTCCATCCATCGCCTTGCAAGGAGGCCCCATAGGTGTTCTACATTTTATGCCCAACAACCATATTCATAACATAGCCGCTTTCCATATTTCAAACACTTCCCCCTTTCTTGATTGACCATTATGGAGATTTTGTTAAGCTTTTTTCCGACTCTTAAAATAATCATTAGAGGAAATTTCAACTCAAAATGGACCTCCTAAGTAAAATTAATAAAATAATAGTTAAAATAATAAAATAATATTTATTAATTTTGGAGGAAGAAAAGAAAAAACTACTTTTTTGTTTGTATTTTTGACATATCTCCCTGTGTTTTTACTCAAATTTTGATCGGGAGATCTCTTTGGATGTGGAATTAAATTCCACATCTAATGATTACCCATTCGACATACTTTTGACAGGCCTCGCTACCCCAAAAACAATAAATACCTGAAAAAACGTCATGATGACATCATCATGACGTTTTTTCAGGTATTTCTTGTTTTTGGGGTAGAGGGTCCCATCAAAAGTATGCCGAGTGGGTACTCGTTGGATGCGGAATTTAAATCTGCATACAACGAGCTCTCCCAATTGAAATTTGAGTAAAAACACAAGGAGATATGTCGAAAATACGAACAAAAAAAGTCGTTTTTTTATGATACTAATCCCCAAATTTATATTAAAAAATTGTTTAAGAGGTGCTTCCTTTTTTAATTTTAAATCATTTTGATTGGCTAATACATGATGACATGGAATTTGTATTATTTTTGGAAGGCCTATTTTAAATTGAAATTTCCTCTAATGGAAAAGATTGTCGAGCACACTTGTTAAAGTATTTGAAAGGGCGTCTATGTAACGTCATTTACCTCCTTTTTTTGGATTATGTAGACTATCATATGAAAAGGACCACCATGGTGCACTCAATCCAGGAATGTTTCCCTTTGCATCTATTTATGCCTTCTCATAAATTGGGACCAAACTTTACGAAAAAGCTCATCATGGGTTGTCTTTAAGCTCTTTTTCAGCCTTCTCATCAAGAAAAGATTGTCAAGCAAAGTTGATTTCATTCATGCTTGTAAAAGTATTTGAATCACCATCCCAATAGTGTAAGTTTAACCTCTTTTGGCCTGATTGGACTACACAGGGTAAAGAATTCTGCCTTCCCCAAAGGTTGGGAGAGCTCTCTTGCGCATACTTTTAAGGATTTTTTGGAATATGGAGACTACATATGAAAGAGAGACCACAATGGATTCTTCTTCTTGTTTTCAGACTCTCTAAAAATTAAAAAACCATTGAGCATTTACTTTCTCAGACTCGCTAAAAATCCATGAGATTGTGTCATAACGGTGTCTTTCAACGCCACCCTATATTACATTTTGGTAGCTTCCCCCAATTGGGTCACCTTTGTTCAGATTATTCTGTGATGAGTCTTCCTTGGATCTTCTGAGTATTCATATTCCTATTACCTTCCTCAGTATTTCCCATTTGTATTTACATTCCTGGTATTACAACTATGATCCCTATCTCATGAGTCAATTTCATTTGCTTCCAGGTCAGCCATGCCTTCATACATCGAACAAAGGAAGTTTGAGTCCCCTATACTCCCCTTCCCCTATTCCCCCATTTAGTGTGCCATTCCCCATATTTTCTTGCATTTTAGATTACCCCCCTCATGCTTCTCATCAAGGAAACATTATTACCTTAATTAGTTGTGGGTCTCCTTCTGTTGACATCAACACATCTATTCTAGAGGATAGACCCAGAGGTCCCTATATCCTTGTTTCATTCACCTTATTAATGAGTTCCTTGGACCACTTGAGAGGAGTCATTAGTTCTTCTTGAGATGGTTGTGTCTCATGTGCTCGACCTCAGCTACATCATCGCACCATTGAGATTCGTATAGGGTATTGGTTCGTGTAATATTATTTGATTGAAGACCCTGGTTGTCACCTGACTCTAGCACATTGGTGAGTCTATTATGGGACCTAGACATGTTCATGTCCCTTGTGATTTCTGGGTTGCATTGGAAACAATGTTTAGGATCCCTAGAGTAGTGCTTCTAATTAGCTCCAGTATTTATGTGACATATTGTACCACATAGATTCTGACTTACCATCATGGAATCCCTTTAGCTATGTACACTTCTAGGTTCAGTAGAGCATCAGTTATGAATATATTGCATTCCAAAAGAATGCCATTGTTCCTATGTATTAGTTCTTCACATCAGTAGGGTATTCAGCCTGTCATCGAGGACGCCATTATGTAAAATCAGTTTTATATGTATTTATTGACTTCCATATTTTTTAGCCTTGATTCCATTATTTATTCTTTTGACATTGTTATGACACTAGTACATTTCGATCCAAAATCCGACGGTTTTTTCCGATGGCGTGTGGATTTATTATTTTAACCGTGCTAAAAATCAGAAAGATAATTTTTTTTTTTGAAAGATAAATTTTTTTTTTGAAATGGTGGGGATAAGCGTCGCTTAAGCGACGGCCAGGCTTCCAAGCGTCGCTTAAGCGACGGATATCCTCCTAAGCATCGCTTAAGCGACGGCGCTTAAATTGCTCAATCATTTAAAAATTTGTCTTAATTGGTTAATTATTTAAAACGGAAAGCGTCGTCGCTTAGGTTCATTATCCCACACACATTAAAATGGAAAGCCTAGGTTCATTTTCCTACACACATTCATATAAATAGATGTACGGCTAGGTTCATTATCTCACACACTGAGTCTCGCACTTATCTCTTGGACAAGAAGTGCGAAATTCCTAAGGGTTTTTTTTTTGGCGTTGCTCTTTTGTGGGGATCTTCCCACTTGGTCTTGGCCAATTTTGGCCTTGCTCTTGGCCGATTTTGGCCTTGCTCTTTTGTGGGGATCTTCCCACTTGGTCTTGGATTTTGGTCTTGCTCTTTGGATTTGGTTCTAACCCTTGTGGAAAAGAAGACTCATCATATACTTGGGTTTGCCCATACTTTGTTCTTAGGGTTTGAGTAATAAAATGTCACGTAACAATGATGTTACAGGTCATCAAGATCCGGCAGAACAAAATCGACAATTGCTTGCTAGGTTGTGGGAGGGAGTGGAAAGAAGGGGTGATGGAAAATGTTATTGTCCTTGCAGTCGATGTAGGGGCTTTAATATGAGAAGGTTACTGATCAAAACAGCTAAAAGACATTGTAGAGAACATGGACATGTTGAGGGGGGGCATGAATATCATCCATTGGTAAGTCAATATAATTCATGATTATATATCATTCGGTCTTTATATTGATAGTTTTTGTAATTGTATATTGTATCATTTTTATTTTGGTTACTTAATCGACATGACTAACGTTCGTAGTTTGATGTTTTAATTGTAATTATAAAGCAAGGGCCTCCTACGGCTGTTCCGAACATGGAGAATGTGGTAATTACGCAGGAACAACTAGTGCAGGAGGAATGTCAATATGCAGGTCCTGCGAATACTGATCATGATCAAGTTAATGATGACATGGAATTAGACGATGATCATGACGATAACATAATTGAGGATGATGGTGCAAATGCATTAATCAATGATGCATTTAATGTTAGAATGGATGATGATCAACCTCATGCACCGCCAATTGATGAATTTGAAGATCTTCATGATTTACCTACACTTGAGAAGGCAGACGAAATTCTTTTTGAAGGCTCCCGCATAAGTGTTCTCTCTACTGTGTTGCTGATAATGAAATTGAAGGTTAAGCATGGTTTTTCAAACACAGCCATCACGCTGGTGTTAAGGTACGTATGTGATTTTATGTTTCATCGATCGCATATATATGATTTGATTTATGTTTCTATAATATTTGTATTGTTATACATACTTCGATGATAAAAATAAATAAGGATGTATTTGTTGTCGTTAGTATTATGCTCTTCAAATATTTATACTAACCATTTTTTTAAAATTTGTTGTAACAGTTTGATAGGTGAGTATTTGTTACCGCCATCAAATAAATTACCTCGCACATACCGGGATTTAAAAAATATCATGAACTATGTTGGAATGGACTATCAAGCAATTGATGCATGTCTTAATGATCATATTTTATATTATAATCAGTATGAGTTTGCAACAGAATGCCCTATATGTCATAGCAGTAGATGCCGAACAGATCAAGTAACCAAAAAGGTGTCTCGTAAGGTTCTTCGTTATATTCCCATTATTCCACGCTTGCAACGACTGTTTAGGTGCAAAAACATAGCACAATTTATGGATTACCATGCACGGAATAGAAGTGGAGATGATATTCTTCGAATGCCCGCAGATGGTTATGCATTTAGAAACATAGAAGAAAAATGGCCAAACTTTAAAGAAGAACCTCGTACACTAGTACAAAATGAGTAATTAGTGACCAGGAGACCAAAAATTTTGGTCTCCATTGGTTTTTTCAAGGGATAAATGACCAAAATTGGTCACTTTAAGTGAGCTAACTAAAAACGACCAAGATAAATGACCACTTTTGGTCCCAAGAAAAAAACTAAGTGTGATAAATGACCACTTTTGGTCCCATGAAAAAAACTAAGTGTGATAAATGACCAAATTTGGTCACGAGAATTAATGACCACATAACAATTGGTCATTTATCACACTTAAATGAAATTAAGATAAATATGAAGATAAATGACCAAATTTGGTCACAAGAGGCCCATATTCTTATGTGGGAATATATTTTTAAGGTTATCAAAGAATGGATTTGGTGGCCATTCTTTACACAGGACACTAGTACAAAAGCGTGGATTTTTCCACGGAGGTTTTCCACGTTTCTTACTTTTTGGTGTAAAATCCGATGTACAGGAACGAGGCATCGCTGTATCCACGCCTGGACTCTTAGACGTCGCTGTATCCACGCCTAAACTCTTGTACGTCACTGTATCCACGCCTGACCGTCTCTATAGCGACAACACCGTCTCTTACTCTTTTCATCTTGACACATTTGATATTTTATGGCTGTCTTTCCGCCTTGACCTAATTGATATTAT
>LPNX011048195.1:0-18973 GCA_001517045.1 Pseudotsuga menziesii
TGATAATCCTTTGAGGTTCACTTTATTTTTAATATAGATCTCTTTTATGATAGCTCCCAACCTTAATATCTTTGGTTTAATAATTAAAATAAAATATTCACTGGTCGATTATTAAAAATCCTTCACGAATGTGTTTTGTTTTTGGTGTAGGACGTGGATGGCGATTTAGGTGGATGGGGATGAGGGTGTAGCACGGAGGATGGGGGCTGGCTGGAAGATGCAGGGGTGACGTGAGGGTGAAGGTCGATGGAGGGGACGGCGCTGTGAGGGCAGGTGGGACGAAAACGCGTGATGAGCAGCAGGGCGAGGGCGAGGAAGGATGAAGACGGATGAGGTTTAGGGTGAGGAAGGGGTGACGGCAACGGCGGCTGTAGCAGGGCAGAGGTGGACGCGGGTGGGAGGATGCGCAGAGGGTGAACGCGCAGAGGGGGAGACTGCATGGATGTAGCACGAAATAAATGGTGGATGCATGATGGAGGTGAAGGGCTGAGGTAGCAGGACGAAGGAGGTGGGATGCGTGGAGGTGAAAGGAAAATTTTCGAGGGTAGTGGCAATGTGGAGATGGATATGAGTTGCGAGGGAGAAGGGAGGTGGCAGAGAGCGGCAGGGGAGCACAATGGGGATTGTGGAGGATGGTGCAGTGGAAGGAGGAGGCGCGGCGGAGTTGAGGAGCAGCGATGGGAGCATGGAGCGTGGAGCGCACAGGGAGCAGCGAGCAGGAAATTTGTTGGGAGGTGGAAAACTGCGTGGAGGAGAAGCGAATACTTTTTTTTTCTTCCTTTTTTTTTTTATAATATATATAAATTTTAAGGGTAGGAAAAGGTCAAGGACCTATGACTCAGGGAAACCCTGTATTTTTTTCAGACAAGGTCTGAGTTTGTTGACCACAGGTCGGATCGAGCAACGAAATCTCTGATACCAGTGAAGCGAATATTTATTCGCTTGTAGAGTAATATTTACCAAAAGATCTGGAATATTAAATAAGCCATAATATATAATTTGATGATAGAATACGAATTGATATGATTGTATTACAATGGTTGGACTTATATATGTCCATTCGTGACTTTTCAACCTATGGACATGACTCTTTGATAATTATTAATTATTAATTAATAATTATCTCATAATATTATTTTTAATATTTATATATTTTATGTTTGTTACACTATCCCCGGGGAGCAAAATTGTAACTTATTTATGAGTAATGTGTATTGTACATGAATTATAAAGAGAAATTATAGATAGATAATATTCCGTTCTACAACACATGAACGATTAGAGATATTTAGACATTCAGATAGCCAATTGTTTATGAACAACATAAATTACTCATGGTGGTAAATCCACAGAATGAACCAGAAAAATTCAAACAAGAACATAGGCTCTAAGAGTTAGAACGATCTCACGGTTTATGGACAAAAGCTGGAAAAAATAAAATAGTTCATCTTTCCGCAATCTACAGCATAACATTTGAAAGTCCCACCAATCTTTCTCCAACAGGCAAACAATAATTCTTTATTGCAAAAAAAAGTAGTTCTTCTTACAATATCGCTTTTCATGTCTAACTGGGAAAAAACCCTTTCTTCCTCTAAGTTTTCTATATTTATACAAAAAGATGAGACTGCTGGGCTTCCCACAAATAACCCTTGGGATTCCCAACTTTTTGCCTCCCAAAATTATCCTCAAATGTTTACAAAATCGTTACATATTACACAGGTGAATGATCATTCATGAAGAGGGCCCCACTTGGGTATCCAGAAATTTCTTCCATACCAAAGCCTCAGAGGCGATTCCTTCAAATGCACAAGGTTCCAAAAATTGGATGTTTATCTCAAACTTCACTGCCTGATTCTGTATGGCCTCAATCCTGGCTACACTCAAACAAAGTTGATCCTCCAATAACTGCACACTGATGGCGGAGTGATCTAATTCACTTCTTAAGATTTGATCATCAAGGGCCTTAATATGTTGTAATTTTGCTTCTTCCTCTTGATACCTCTTCTGTAACATCTCCACAAATGAGTTGTGGTCCGGGAAAACATCTAGCCTCTGCTCTGCCTCTACTTGGCACCGGTTATGGGTAATCAGGAGCCTTCTGAAGAAATTTGTGCAGGTTCCTTTTGTCTTTTTAACGACCTTTTTGAAATACTCTGCAATGTTTATGGCAAACCCTAATAAGTCATAATCCCGCTTAAGGGCCTGTCGATCCTTTGATGACAGCTCTGCTGGAGTTTCTTCATTATTTTCCAGCCTTGTCATTCTTGCTGTCAGGACTTCCAGCACGTCCCGAGATCTATCAACGAAATAAGAGGAAGTCTCCAGAATTTCCTCTAATCGGCCGTCTATTTGCAAAACTTTGCATCTCTCTTATTCTATGGCGGTTTGCAGCTGCAACATCTTGGCCTTTTATGCTAGCACATGCTCTTTGAAGGGTTGAAGATTGACCTGCTGCTCTTTTGCTGCCTCTAAAGCGATTGTTAGAGAAGAGATATGCTCTTGAAGTTTCCTCTCTTGTTCCTGAGCTTGCTTTTCGTTTTCCTTCCAGGTGGTTTTTTGCAGCTCTAAGTCTTCTATCCTTCCCAGTAGCTATTCCTTCTCCACCTTTAGTTCTTGATACTCTTGCTGCACTTTCTCCATACGCTCTTATGCAACTTCACTAGCTTGTCTCTCTTCTTGGAGGAATTGCAGTTCATCTTTTGAGGACCTCATCTTCCTTTTCATGTCCTCATATTTCCTCTTTAGCCTATTGCTTTCCTCTCTCTCCTTTCTCAATGTGTCTTTCAGTTGAGCAGAGGACTTCTTGGATTGCTCCAAGTCTGTCATAATCTTTTCCACATTGTCTTTCGAGGCGTGAATCAACGCAGCTCCGGATCTAATGGTGAATCTTGGATCTTGGTCTATTCCAAACACAACGGGCGTATCCATTATCATTTTCCCAGGTAGAACTCCAGTTTCAACCTTCCTTTTTGTTCTCTTCGCTATCCTCTTTGTCTCCCTGTCATATAACACAGTGTTAAAATCAGGTATTTCTTCACCCACCTTCTGTACAAAAGGGACCAATTTAAGGGTGGGGACCACAGATTGTCCAGGGGTGCTGGCAGCAGGTACTTCTGGATCCTGAACCTCGGGGTTCTCCATGTCCTGGGTCTATCCTCCAGTTGTGTCAGAGGCTGACTATTCTATCTCTGTCTGCGTCAGATTTAGCCTCTCTGCTTCTTGCTTCTGTAGCTCCTCATCAAGCTTCTTTTTCTTTTCTTCTTCTCTATTCTTTGCATCTTCCTCTGATTTTCTAGCTGCCTCTTGCGCAGCTTTTCTTTTCTCTTCTTCTTCTCTCTGCAGCCATCCTGTAGCTTCTTGTGCCAACCTTTGGACTTCCTCATTTCTTCTCTTGGCTTCTTCCTCAGCTTTTGCTTGTTCATCTCCCTTCCCACCTTTGGTGGAAATCTTCTTCTTGAACCTTCTCCTCAAAGCTGTTATGTTTAATGCACTTTGGAAGACAGATTCTTCTCTATCCCAATGGTGGGTGTATTCAAAATGTACGTTGTTTTCTTTACAATGTTCAGCTACTTTACTGCGGGAGTCATTTCTATGGAAGGGAATCTCACCAAAATGAAACCTTTCCAACTCTTCTACAAACTCATCATATTTCTTCACTCTAGTGAACCTATAACTTCCTAACTTGAAGGGCAAAGGAGAATAGGCAGCCTTCTTATGCTCAAACAGAAAGCTTCCTATGCCATCCAGGAAGACTTGCCTAACTGTTTCCTTGTGAATGATGTAGTCAGTGGCATATCTGGGCAGTAGGGAGGGTTCCCTGGAACCTTTGAACATTCTGAAGTAGAGGCCATCTTCACTCAGATAATAGTATGCATATTCTTCAATGACTTGCAACGCCTCCTCTGACATGCAATCACACTCCTTCAGAAAAATGAGCATATACAATGGCATGATGAATTGTTCACAGATTTCTTGGTAATGACTGTGGTACTTGTGCGCCCACAGTGGCTTGTATGCAACATAAACATGCAACCTTTCTTTGTCCCAGATGCACCTGAGGCCAGGGAAAGGTTTATTGCACAATATACAATCGACAAGTATGGAACTCATATAGAATTCATATCTCTTCTGGGACACTCCTTCCAAAGCCGAGGCCATCCAGGCTGAAATACTGTTTGATACAATGTTGGCCCAGTTGAAAATGGTCCCCTGGGTGGCAACATAAAAAATAATTGGCATCCATTCTAATTTGAAGAACCTGCCATGAGCTCTTCCAAAAATCCTATTAAGCAATAAAGCTATGAACCTGTATGGGACCCTTAAGCTTGCTGTGTCATACTCTCCTGTTGCTCTGTTTTTGAAATGTTTTCCAGATAACAACATTCTTTTAAGGGTCTCCACAAGGTCCATTCTAATGTTGTTCAACCAATCATTGGACAAAAATAATTGTGCTTTTGGCAGGTGGTAGGCCAGGGCTACATATCCAGGGCTATAGGCAGCATAGCCCTGTTTGTTGACATTCTCCAGGATCATTGTGGTGACATCCGCTTGGGGCAGAATCCAACCAATTACTTCAGAGCATGGGAATAGCTCTGGTCTGGTGGAAATCTTCATCAGTGAATATCTCTCTATATTGGCATATATGCCCTCTTCTTCCAATCCCATGTCAGGCACCTCTCGGCGTGTGATCAGCCTGTATATCTCTCCCCATTGATACTCGGGTTCTACACCGGATATACACTTGGTGTCTTCATAGATGTATTCAGTTTTGGTAATAAATTCCACTTCAGGGTCCTCTTCGACCAGAGGGGCCTTCTTCTTCTGTCGCTTTGACATATTGAATTTAGAATCTTCCTATTATACATGCAATTATCATCATTAAGACATTCCTGACTACGTTGCAAAGATTGAGACAACATGTGCAACATTTCACTTTAACTATGTTTATCCTGATAACAAATAGTTAAATGAATTCAAAGGTGTGCAAGCTAACACCGCTATCTGCTACTAAAACAATTCTATCAATAACATCAAGTGGGGAGCAAATCTACATAAAAAAGCAGGAAACTCGGGCTATCTACGGGCGCCATGCTCATCGCGCTGCGCAGGAAAGACAATGGAAAATATGCGAGTTCTCACGGTTTGTTTTCAGGAAGAAACGTCATCAGTGCAAACTATGGTCAATAACTATATGCAGTGATAAATCCCCCTCCACCGGCTTGGGTTCGAAACCGGCCATGAAATGATTTTGCATGGAACAGCGTGGCGAAACGCGACTGTGGTTTGACGAGGCGTGTAGCATGAAAACAAAAAAAAATGGGGGGGGGGGGAAGGGGAAACCATTCCAAGTGCCATAGGAAGGCCATGAAAGCCTTCCCCTACAAAACATCATTATATGGGGCGGATTGGTGCAGACAGCGTAACGACGGTCTGCACCAAACCCCCAACTCTCTAAGCGCAGGGTTGCATAATGAAAGGCCGTGGAGTAAAACACCCTATGGGCCAAATGCATTCCCATGGATAGTTACGATATAAATCTATAATTATATATGCAAGTGAACGACGGGGCCAAGGGAAACGACTGCAACAAAAACCTAACCATGGGAAAAAATCACCAAACGCCCAAATAGAACGGGATAATGCAATAGAAGCCTACCTGGCACTGCTACGTAATCGATGGGAAGAAAAATGGTCAAGCTTCCATAGTTGAGCCACCTGGACATGGGTACCGACAGCGGGGGTCTGACCAAGCTCGAGCAAACGACAGAACGTGATAATGACAGCTTGCGACAGTCAGGAATAACAATTGAATAATAACACAAACCCCCCATATATATATATATATATATACAACCACGCACGGCGGTGAGATATCGGATGGCATAATTCTAAATATCGGAATTCAAAAGCACAATCCCTTCCGCAATGTCGGGAGCCAAAACACCAATCTATCCCTGGGGATAACCGAGAGACAAATACTCACGCGTCGGAACTCTAAAACATCAGAGCGATAGTGGAATGGGAGTTGCAACGGCAGAGATATAAAGGATATCACAGTCCGTGAGGGGCATAGTCTTCATCAGAGGAGAAACAACTAAATAGTCGGAAGGATAGTGACTTTCTCATCCACAACGATGGAAGAACAAAGGCCATCACACCCCACTATGTAATGTCTGAAATGGAAGAGAAAACGACTAAAGATTGGGAAGGTTAGTGCTTCTTTCATCCGCAACGGCGGAACCGTAAACTTTAAGGATCGGTGACAACAACAAAGCAGCATCCGAAAATTCAATACAGTAGTCAGGAGACTTCATGATCTGTCATTCGTAATGGCGGAGAATGAAAGAACAAAAAGTTCTGACGCGAAACCAACAAATCGGCCGATTAAGCCAAATGCGTCGGAGAAAAATAACGAAGCCAAACTTGTTATTTTTCCGCAACGGCGGGAGCACCAACCAAATAAACTTCCGATTCAAACATGTCGAAAATGTAATTAAAAGCAACGATAAAGATTGAACACACAGTGGATTGTTTCAAGCGTTAGAGGAAAAACTAAAAGAAGTGGTAGATCAATCCAAAGCATTAGAAAGGCCTTTCTGAAAAATCATCAGATCAAATCAAAGAAGAAAACCAAACTAATCTAAGCAAAAGGAGGGTCCTGAAATTTTTTGGAATTTTGGGAAAATGTTGCAGCTGCAACAATTGGCAACTACCTGGTGAACCCCAGATTTCTAACTTAACTTCTTCCCAATGCAAGACCGTCTGAATAAAAGTAAAAAAATTCTAGATGTTTGTATTTCCAAACTGGCCAACTTATGCATTCAAATCATTGAGAAGTAATCCATTATTTGGGAAATGGTAACATCAGAAATATTTGCAAGTCTAAATAACTCTTTTGAGGCCAAATAAGTGAGATTTATTTTACCCCTCCTTAGGTAGTTTCTAGCTTGGACACCACATGATTGTAACATATAGTAAACAACACTATCCATTTGTTGCTCATTCCCGTGCCATATGCACTTTTGAGTTGTTTGAACTTTAGTTCTTGTGAGTCCTCCATCTGCCTTTCTTTCTGAATTTTATTTAGGCTCCTCTATCCATAGTGTCCTTTTGTGTGAGAGAAGAATTTACTGTTCATCTCACGGACGGAGAGGAACTTTTGGCAATTTGAAATTCATGCTTTTGATGCTTTGTTTTGATATGTATTGTTTCTTTAAGGAGTTTTGACTCTTGATAGCTTTTAGCTTTTTCTGAAATTATGGCATGGGATCATTTATATATGATATACTGTTTACCTTGCTTCCTTTCTGTGGGTCTTTTGCTGTCACTCCCTTGGACCTTTTAGATGTGAAATGGATGGAGCCTCGAAATAGTATTCCAGACCTGTTACTTCCGAGTTATCTACAGGGGTTAAGTAGTACTTCAATGAATACATGGACAATTAGGAACACTGCTACTAGAAGACATTCTATGTTTCAAAGCGCAGTCTTTTGCTCAAGGTTTCAGTTAATTAAGAACCTTGATGTTTCCATTGCAACCAAAAGTTTTCCTCTTTATTCAAAACCAAAGAACTAATAACAAAGCATTTAAAACAAAAGAAAACAACATCAAAGCATTAAAGAAAAACAAATCAATTTATTTATGCACAAGGCAAAAAGAAAATAAAATGTGTGCCTGCCCTTAAATATTTTTTTTAATCCAACGAGTTGAAGGGCTAGGCTGTAGTGTGGGTCAAAAATCTATCCATGGTCTAAGTGTGCCATTTTCGAAATCGAAACCATGTCCACTAGTCTACAGTCATCTTTATCATCCTGAGGAAGTTGAAGGAGCTCAGGCTGAGTGTCAATTCTAGAACCGACCTTTCCCGATGTATGATGTTTTAGCTTAAGCTCGATTAGATAATTTCCTAGGATAGAATCAACAGATTCATTACCTTTTCCTAGCTTAGTGACAGTGTGCTTCATGTAAGGTTCTCTCAAAATTTTAATCTGATTTGGGGTACCCTTGAGAGGTAACAATAAATGAGACCAATATGAAGCAAAATAACCTTTTAATCTGGCAGACCAATCTCGGTTGAGAATAAGCCCATATCCACCCGGTATGCCAGCCACCATAATGTCAATAAATTGACATATCTTGTTATTTGCAGAAAAGCGAATGAGAACATTTTTCATTTCTCCCACTACTTTGACACCTGTGCTATCTAATTGCACTACTTCCCATGCTGTGGAATCTGGCTGTCCATTAATCCTTTTGCAAACCTCAAGTGGCATAACATTCACCGATGATCCCGAGTCTACCAAGCAATTATGCACATTATGATTCAGTATTTCTAGGGTCAAAAGAAAAGGCGGGGTTTCAGCTTTTTCTTCCCAACCTGGTTCTATGTATTCTTCTCCCGGTTGGTTTTGAGTGGGTATATCTTCTTTAAGCTCCTCAATTTCTTCAGTGTTTCCTTGATAAACACCTGCCTGTTCTTCCACAAGTTTGACAGGCTCACTGATTGGCTCAGTTTCCTAGTTGACAGTAGTGACTTTAGGTGTTTTATATTTAATATTTACATCAATCTATCTCTTGATCGTCTCTTGCAATTTTTTAATCTTTGAAATTATTGCATTGTCTTTAATTGTTAGGTCCATATCTTTTGTTGCTGTTGGTGTGCATTCAGATTTAAAAGCATTCTCTTCTGTGTTGAAAAGCGAGACACCATTCCATAAGAACATGGTATCATTATCTAGTTTTTCTATGGTCTAGTTCTTCTCTTCTTCTTTACTACTATCTTTAGCCAATTTAGAGTCCAGCAGCTTATTCATCACCAATGTCATCGAATTTAACCATTGAGGACACTTGTTTTCAGAATGAGGTTGTTGGTAAAAAGTGCAGAAATTATCCCCCCCTACCTATGTTATGTTCATTGATACTGAATTTGGTGGAGGGATTTTCCATTGGTTGCTATCCTCTCTTTTTCGGTAGTAGGGTTTGTAAGTTTCTCAAACCTCCCTTTCTTTCTCCAAATCTATTATTCGGTTGGATAGTTTCTGAATCATTTTCAGCATTCCTTGAAAATCATGCAATTGTTCCTCTTTAGGTTTAGACAGCAATAAGGCTTTTTCCATGGTAGTTTTCTTTTTAGGTAGATCGGGATAGTCTGCTATACTTTATTTTTCAGCCTCTACCCTTTCTGCTTCTTCATAAGTCTCTACCAATGTAGGTCTGGCTTTCATCTTGGCAAACATGGCCAGCTCAGGTCCTAGGGCTGAGGTATGATATTCAATTGGGACCTTGTCTGAGGGTCTGTCAGCTTCAGAAAAGTTCTTTAGGTATGCTGAAAACCTTTGAGTAAATTGCCGCACCTTCTCATCCTTCTCTTTTTTTAACAAACCAAGACCTTTCATCAGTGAGGCATGTGTCTTTTGGGCTGAGTACTTACTTCTGAAAGTCCTTTCGAAGGTGTCCCAATCAGGAATAGAGTTTGCAGGAAAACTAAAATACCAGTATGCTACTGCCCCTTTAAGGGTATGCGGGAATAATCGACAGACAACATCTTCATACTCCCCATCCCTTAACCCTTCTACTGCTAAACAGAACTTTGCAAGTGGTCATCTACAGTAGTCTTTTCATCAGGATCAAACTTAGGCAGCATCTTATCAAAAGCTTGAGGTAGGTTATGCAACGGAGGTGTGAAGTTCAAAGGTGATCTAGCTCTCCAAGCCGGTAGAGGGTTGGGCTGATTCACATTTACACCAGCCATGAGAAAGGTGAACGAACAGGAGTCTGACAAACTGTAAGATAAAACTGGGCTTACTTACTTCAAAGGTAGAACCAAAATCTGTGAGGACTTGGGTCAAGTCAAAAGCTTTCAAATATCTGCTGGTGGGGTAATCTTGGGAAAATAGGTTTCCATGGACAACCATACACTGAAGGCCCTCCTTCTAGTGCTAGAAACTGTTGTGGCCTGGAAATTTGTAGGCAACAACAATAAGGGATTCTCCCCAGTCAACATTCCCAACTAGCCCGTGACTGTTTGGTATGGGGAATCCATCCGGTTTGTGGTCTGGCTACCATAGGTCAAGTAACAAAAACAAAGGTTTTACCGGTTGCAGCCTGGTCCACTGTGTATTTTGTATTTTTGACTTAAGTATGCCATGCAAGTGCCTATTTAACTATACAGGGTGATAAGGATGCAAGGAACAGTCACAACGTGATGCCCAGGTTCTTACCTCTCGTCTTAGAACTCACAAGCATCTCAATCACATATGCAGTAATAAAATAAAACTAACTATCTACCTATCTATCTATCCCCGGGGAGAAAAATTGTAACTTATTTATGAGTAATGTGTATTGTACATGCATTATAAAGAGAAATTACAGATAGCTTATATTCCTTTCTACAACACATGAATGATTATAGATATTTAGACAATCAGATAAGCAATTGTTTATGAACAACATACATTACTAATGGTGGTAAATCCACAGAATGAACCAGAAAACATTCAAACAAGAACATAGGCTCTAAGAGTTAGAATGATCTCACGGTTTATGGAAAAAAGCTGGAAAAAATAAAATAGTTCATGTTTCCGCAATCCACAGCATAACATTTGAAAGTCCCACCAATCTTTCTCCAACAGGCAAACAATAATTCTTTATTGCAAAAAAAAAGTAGTTCTTCTTACAATATCGCTTTTCATGTCTAACTAGGAAAAAGCCCTTTATTCCTCTAAGTTTTCTATATTTATACAAAAAGATGAGACTATTGGGCTGCCCACAAATAACCCTTGGGCTTCCCAACTTTTTGCCTCCCAAAATTTTCCTCAAATGTTTACAAAATCGTTACATATTACACAGGTGAATGATCATTCATGAAGAGGGCCCCACTTGGGTATCTAGAAATTTCTTCCATACCAAAGCCTCAGAGGTGATTCCTTCAAATGCACAAGGTTCCAAAAATTGGATGTTTATCTCAAGCTTCGCTGCTTGATTTTTTATGGCCTCAATCCTGGCTGCAATCAAACGAAGTTGATCCTCCAATAATTGCACACTGATGGCGGAATGATCTACTTCACTTCTTAAGATTTGATCATCAAGGGCCTTAATATGCTGTAATTTTGATTCTTCCTCTTGATACCTCTTCTATAACATCTCCACAAATGAGTTTTGGTCCGGGAAAACATCTAGCCTCTGCTCTGCCTCTACTTGGCACCAGTTATGGGTAATCAGGAGCCTTCTGAAGAACTCTGTGCAGGCTCCTTTCGTCTTTTTAACGGCCTTTTTGAAATCCTCTACGGTGTTTATGGAAAACTCTAATAAGTCATAATCCCACTTGAGGGCCTGTCGATCCATTGATGGCAGCTCTGCTGGAGTTTCTTCATTATTTTCTAGCCTTGTCATTCTTGCTGTCAGGACTTCCAGGACGTCCTGAGATCTATCAACGAAATAAGAGGAAGTCTCCAGAATTTCCTCTAATCGGCTTTCTATTTGCAAAACTTTGCATCTCTCTTCTTCTATGGCGGTTTGCAGCTGCAGCATCTTGGCCTTTTGTGCTAGCACTGACCTTGTCTATATTTATACAAAAAGATGAGACTATTGGGCTGCCCACAAATAACCCTTGGGCTTCCCAACTTTTCGCCTCCCAAAATTTTCCTCAAATGTTTACAAAATCGTTACATATTACACAGGTGAATGATCATTCATGAAGAGGGCCCCACTTGGGTATCTAGAAATTTCTTCCATACCAAAGCCTCAGAGGCGATTCCTTCAAATGCACAAGGTTCCAAAAATTGGATGTTTATCTCTAGCTTCGCTGCCTGATTTTTTATGGCCTCAATCCTGGCTGCAATCAAACGAAGTTGATCCTCCAATAATTGCACACTGATGGCGGAATGATCTACTTCACTTCTTAAGATTTGATCATCAAGGGCCTTAATATGCTGTAATTTTAATTCTTCCTCTTGATACCTCTTCTATAACATCTCCTCAAATGAGTTTTGGTCCAGGAAAACATCTAGCCTCTGCTCTGCCTCTACTTGGCACCAGTTATGGGTAATCAGGAGCCTTCTGAAGAACTCTGTGCAGGCTCCTTTCGTCTTTTTAACGGCCTTTTTGAAATCCTCTACGGTGTTTATGGAAAACTCTAATAATTCATAATCCCACTTGAGGGCCTGTCGATCCATTGATGGCAGCTCTGCTGGAGTTTGTTCATTATTTCCTAGCCTTGTCATTCTTGCTGTCAGGACTTCCAGGACGTCCTGAGATCTATCAACGAAATAAGAGGAAGTCTCCAGAATTTCCTCTAATCGGCTTTCTATTTGCAAAACTTTGCATCTCTCTTCTTCTATGGCGGTTTGCAGCCGCAGCATCTTGGCCTTTTGTGCTAGCACTGACCTTGTCTATATTTATACAAAAAGATGAGACTGTTGGGCTGCCCACAAACAACCCTTGGGCTTCCCAACTTTTCGCCTCCCAAAATTTTCCTCAAATGTTTACAAAATCGTTACATATTACACAGGTGAATGATCATTCATGAAGAGGGCCCCACTTGGGTATCTAGAAATTTCTTCCATACCAAAGCCTCAGAGGCGATTCCTTCAAATGCACAAGGTTCCAAAAATTGGATGTTTATCTCAAGCTTCGCTGCCTGATTTTTTATGGCCTCAATCCTGGCTGCAATCAAACGAAGTTGATCCTCCAATAATTACACACTGATGGCGGAATAATCTACTTCACTTCTTAAGATTTGATCATCAAGGGCCTTAATCTGCTGTAATTTTGATTCTTCCTCTTGATACCTCTTCTATAACATCTCCACAAATGAGTTTTGGTCCGGGAAAACATCTAGCCTCTGCTCTGCCTCTACTTGGCACCAGTTATGGGTAATCAGGAGCCTTCTGAAGAACTCTGTGCAGGCTCCTTTCGTCTTTTTAACGGCCTTTTTGAAATCCTCTACAGTGTTTATGGAAAACTCTAATAAGTCATAATCCCACTTGAGGGCCTGTCGATCCATTGATGGCAGCTCTGCTGGAGTTTCTTCATTATTTTCTAGCCTTGTCATTCTTGCTGTCAGGACTTCCAGGACGTCCTGAGATCTATCAACGAAATAAGAGGAAGTCTCCAGAATTTCCTCTAATCGGCTTTCTATTTGCAAAACTTTGCATCTCTCTTCTTCTATGGCGGTTTGCAGCTGCAGCATCTTGGCCTTTTGTGCTAGCACTGACCTTGTCTATATTTATACAAAAAGATGAGACTATTGGGCTGCCCACAAATAACCCTTGGGCTTCCCAACTTTTGGCCTCCCAAAATTTTCCTCAAATGTTTACAAAATCGTTACATATTACACAGGTGAATGATCATTCATGAAGAGGGCCCCACTTGGGTATCTAGAAATTTCTTCCATACCAAAGCCTCAGAGGTGATTCCTTCAAATGCACAAGGTTCCAAAAATTGGATGTTTATCTCAAGCTTCGTTGCCTGATTTTTTATGGCCTCAATCCTGGCTGCAATCAAACGAAGTTGATCCTCCAATAATTGCACACTGATGGCAGAATGATCTACTTCACTTCTTAAGATTTGATCATCAAGGGCCTTAATATGCTGTAATTTTGATTCTTCCTCTTGATACCTCTTCTATAACATCTCCACAAATGAGTTTTGGTCCGGGAAAACATCTAGCCTCTGCTCTGCCTCTACTTGGCACCAGTTATGGGTAATCAGGAGCCTTCTGAAGAACTCTGTGCAGGCTCCTTTCATCTTTTTAACGGCCTTTTTGAAATCCTCTATGGTGTTTATGGAAAACTCTAATAAGTCATAATCCCACTTGAGGGCCTGTCGATCCATTGATGGCAGCTCTGCTGGAGTTTCTTCATTATTTTCTAGCCTTCATTATTTGGGCTGCCCACAAATAACCCTTGGGCTTCCCAACTTTTCGCCTCCCAAAATTTTCCTCAAATGTTTACAAAATCGTTACATATTACACAGGTGAATGATCATTCATGAAGAGGGCCCCACTTGGGTATTTAGAAATTTCTTCCATACCAAAGCCTCAGAGGCGATTCCTTCAAATGCACAAGGTTCCAAAAATTGGATGTTTATCTCAAGCTTCGCTGCCTGATTTTTTATGGCCTCAATCCTGGCTGCAATCAAATGAAGTTGATCCTCCAATAATTGCACACTGATGGCGGAATGATCTACTTCAATTCTTAAGATTTGATCATCAAGGGCCTTAATATGCTGTAATTTTGATTCTTTCTCTTGATACCTCTTCTATAACATCTCCACAAATGAGTTTTGTGGGCTGTGCAAGCGAATAGTTGGTCTTCTCTGTACACAGACTTCGACTATTGCTGGTGCTGTGATGGTAAGCTGGTGTTGAAAGTCCGTCCATGTCTGCAAGGCTTTCTGAATGTCGATAGTTAGAGTAGTAAGATTTGAGAGTACCGACATCTTCTCTGCCATTGCCATTTCTGCAATATTTTCCATGTTGGGGCCCAGCAGCTGATTGTGTTCTTCCGCAGTCTCAAGGAGTCTCTTCATCTGCGGACAGATGTTGTCGACTTTCTCCAAGTTGGGAAGGGCGTGCTGAACCCACTGGTGTGCCTCACGTTCCAACTGCTGCAGCTTAGTGTTTTCCATCACTATTTGATCCTCGATTGTCTGCCTCAGTTCTGTCTCAGTCGACTTCCTTCTTTCCAAGGCCTGAATGCCTTGTCTGGTCTGCCTCGTCTGACTATAGACCTGCCCATAATGAGTAGGCCATTCTCGGAGTACTTCCTCAGTTACAATGGATTCCTCCATGTGGTCTTGTAGAAGTTTGTGAGCCTCCGAGAATGCTGTGTGTTGAGTCAGGAGCAGTCGGACAGTTTCTTCTTTTTGTCCAGCCTTAGTCTCATGGAGGTGGGTCTGTATGGTCGACACCAAACCTTCAAACAGCTGATATGCTCTGTCCAGCGGTCAGTCGGTAGCAGCTTCGACAGGTCCTGGGGTAACAGTCTATACAAGAGACCTGCATTTGTCGAGGAACTCGACTTCTTCTGTCTCCTTATCCTTGAGCTGTTTCCTTAGGCGGGTCATCCTCCTCTTCGACTCTTTTGCTAGGGTGTTCAGTAGCTGGCCAACCTCTGAGTCGGTCAACGAGCTTACATCCCGTAAGCTGATCCTTAGCTGATCGGATCTAGGAAGAGGTTCTGTTGGTTCCTTTGCTTGCTCTGTTGGTTTGTGGGGAGGACCTGCAGAAGTGGAAGGTGGATCAGAGGTCGAAGGGGTGTGTGTCGGAGGGGTTGGTTCAGTGGTCGGGGGTTTTTTAGTTTGGGGAGGTGGTATGTCCACCTCCGGCTGTGGTGATGATGGTGGTCTCGGCTGTGAATCAGGCGGTGGTGGAGGTGGTGGAGATGATGGTGGTGGGGGTGTTGGGAGTGGGGAGGAAGGGTTTCCTGATCCTGGTGGTGATGGAGAATGGTGTTGGGGACTTTGGTCAAAAGATATAACGTCTTATTCTGGTGGGACTTGGTAGTTGGTGAAGGTCTGTTCAATGCCTGATACATCGCCACCTTCAGGGGTCCTTGTAAATACTGTTGTTCGCTGGGCGTATATCTTGCTGCTGGCTTTCAAGGGTGTTGTTGTCCTTATTGTTTGGGCTGACTGGAATAGTGCAGGTAGCGTTGAAAAGAAAGCTTTGAGTTCAGCGTCCGTGCTGGCCCTGGCCCTGAGTGCTTCAGGGATCACTCTTTCAAAGACTTCGGGGGACATGTCGGTCTGCTGCACTGGTGCTTGCTCCTCGACTATTTTAGTCGGAGATGGAGGGGGAGGAGTCGTCACCAGGTCGACCACATCTTCGGACAGTGGTGTTGTTTTGGCCTTCTTCGGTCGACCTTCGGGTGCTCCTGCTTCGACAAAACGTTGAAACTGGGTTTCAACAGTTACCTTATTTGCTCTGGCATCCTCGACAATATCGAGTGCTGAGGATGCCAGTTCATATTCGTCATCTGTGGAGTCAGCAAGGACAAGCTTGCGCTTACCTTTTCCTTGCTGACGTTTTTGCAGTTTGATGTTCCTTCTAGCAATGGCGATCTCCTTTGCCAGTTTCTTGAGAATGCTCCGAGACATAGCATACTCAGGGTTGTCTTCCTCGACTTCTCCTGTCGGGGTCTGAGCGGGGTCGACCGTCTGAGTAGCCGGGGGAGCTGTTTGTTGTACTGGTTGTTGTGCTGGTGGTGGTGTCTGGTGTTGCTCGGTCGGAGGGTCCACGACTGGTGCAGTCGGATGCTTCACTATTAATTGCACCCGACCAGGAGTGCCAATTGGAGTATCCTCCGTCACAAAGGTGCTAATGTACAAGTGCAGCTCGTAATCTTCTTCCTTCTCCTGGTCGGTCAGAGGTTCGACTATAGAGAAGTCGACCTGTTTTGCAGCCTCCGGGACTTGAATTTTGGTTTTTGTCTGCCTAGACAACTCCCGAAAGATCTGCTCGACTGTGGGATAGTAGTCGAGGTCCCTGGCATTGGAATCCTGAGTGTTTGAAGACCATACGGATGTATGGTCGAGCTCCAGTTGGATGTGTGAGTCGGCTGGGAGGTGTCGTCGGATGTTCTGGGGCACCCTCCACCTTGTCATGCGTAGCTTAAGCTGCTGGAACCAGTTTTCCATAAAGACCTTTCCTTGGTTGAGTTCATGCACAGTTCCTTTTTGGGAAAAGGGTTTGAACCTGTGCATCTCAAACCTAGTCGGCTCTCGGAAGACAGGACTGCCTTCCGGACAGATATAATACATTGCAATCCAAATAATTAAGGAGGGGAATTTGATAATACCTCCTGTTTCCTGACAGCGCTTGCATATGGTTTTAACCAATTCTGCGAGGTAGTCTGCCCATCGAAAAATGCGGCCGTTGGTTGTAATCTGGTCGAGGGCGTCCAGCATTTCCAGTTTGAGGTCACTGCTGCGACCAGCCAAGGTGAGAGTAATGTCGATGATTTTCTCCACAATCTGTGGTGTTCGTTCCTCAATCTGACTGATCATCAGACCCTTGGAGTTCTTGCCCGACGTCGAACCTGTAAAGTGTTCGACTAGTCCTTCCTTGATCCCAATGGGGACCGGGTCACCCTGATTTGAGAGACCAGTCAGTTGGGAGATAACATCTCCATTAATGTCGACTGGTCGGTCAAAGTAAAATCTGCCGTTGTGGTAACGACTAATGATGAATTTGACCGCGGCTTCCTTTGTACCAGTGAAGCTGGCCATGATAGGTGCGTTTGCATAGGCATATATGGTGCTATGCCTAACTTTCTCAGCCTGCGGGGTCATCCGTCGGTCTTCAAATGCCCATTCTTGAATCTCCGTCCATAGCTTTTGAAACGGACCCTCCTAGACTTTCGCGTTTTGGATTCGCTTTAGTCGCTGGAGTAGGGGTGAGTCTGCTACCTGAAGTTCTTGAGCCTTAGCCGAAGCTCTGGTGCATTTTGGTGCCATGGTTTCTGACTGCTCAGACTGGTCGGAATTCTTACAGGGTTCACAAATTTCAGTCGACTGGGAGTTCGAATGCTCAGTAGGTGCGTGGTGTGGTAAATGAACTGTGGGAGGTCCATTATTTATAGGCGCGGGTGGGGTGGAGTGTCGAACTGGGTGAATTAATGGTGGACTTGACAGGCCAACTGCAACACTCGAGTGAGATTTTGTGAATCTGGGGCAGGGCTCGAGGCCATTAATGCGGGATGGGACGCTCCAGGTCGGCTGTCGGTGTCGGTGGTGAGAACGGTCGACATGGTCAGTCGATGAAGATGGTCGATGGAAATGAAGTCGGTTGTCTAAGGGGTGAGTGGCTGTCATGAGGGTTGTTTTTAGGTGTACGGTTTATGGTTTTTGGAATTTTTGTATCTTTTTATAGGTTTTTGGTGTCAGTTAAGACCGTTATATGATTTTTTATTTTTTTATTTTTTCAATATTTGTATCGTTTAAGTCGGGCTCCATTAACAAGCTTCCGAAATACCATGCCCTGTAATGTTTTTAGTCAAACCGACCCATTAGGATGTATTTCTTCGACAACATAAGGTCCCATCCATTCTGTGTGAAGTTTCTTAGGCTTGCCTTTGACTCGACTGTTATACAGTAGGGCAAGGTCACCGACTGACAGATTTTTGTTTTTGATATTACGGTCGTGCCAAGCTTTCTGCTGTTGTTTTTGTATCTCTTGGTGCTGGATGGCCATGAGTCGATGTTCTTCCAATTTATTAAGTTGAAGGAGTCGATCTTTCCTGGCCTGTTCGACGTCGACATGTAATATCTGTGCAACTATAGGTGCCTGTTGTCTGAAGTGTAGAGGGACGACTGCTTCTTGTCCATATACCAGTCGAAAGGGGGTTTGATCAGTCGACCGTTTGTAGGCTGTCCTGTATGCCCATAACACTGCAGGAATCTTCTCATCCCAATCATCTTTGTTAGCACTGCAGATTTTAGTCAGTCCTTTTGTCAGGGTTTTATTGAAAGCTTCAATTGCACCATTCGACTGAGGGTGGTAGGCTGTACTCCGTCGGTGGTCGATGTGAAACTTGTCGGTTAGATGTTTGATAGTTTTGTTAACAAAGTGTGATCCTTGGTCGCTGATCAGAGTGAGTGGACATCCAAATCGAGTAATAATATTTTCATAAATGAACTTAGCAGCGACTTCA
Organism: Pseudotsuga menziesii; assembly: GCA_001517045.1. NCBI lineage: Eukaryota > Viridiplantae > Streptophyta > Pinopsida > Pinales > Pinaceae > Pseudotsuga > Pseudotsuga menziesii. Next base: position 18,654 of record LPNX011048195.1, read on the forward strand.
CTTGAACAGGTCTCGACAGGTTCTGCTTCTGCCCATTTAGTAACATATTCGACTGCAGTGATAATATACCTTGCACCTGATCGTCGGGCTGGGACAGGGAATGGTCCTATGAAGTCGATAGCCCAAATTTCAAATGTAAGACTAGGGTTTATAGAGATCAGGGGCATTTCTGTACTCGGTAGTGGTTAACCAAGTCTTTGGCATCTGTCAAATCGACTAACAAAGGTTTTACAATCCTTATGAAGCGTCGGCCACCATAATCCAGACTGTTGAATTTTCTTAGCAGTTGTGTCGTCCTGAAAGTGTCCTCCTGCTGGTCC
>LPNX011048195.1:37422-87680 GCA_001517045.1 Pseudotsuga menziesii
AGAGGGGGTAGTTGTTTAGAGACTATTAGGGAATTACAAAAGAAGAGGGTGTATAGGGTGGAAAAGAGAGAGAGAGAGGGGATGATTAGGGAGAATAGGAGTGGGGTTAGGAAGAGAGCGAGGCTAGAGGTAATAAGAGTTTGAGAGAGAGAGGGGGTTTGGTTGTAAGGAGAGGAGTAGGGGGTGTTTTTGTGAGATACATAGAGATAAATGAGAGTGTTATTCGGTTAGAGGGGTGAGATAGGGGTGGGTGGAAAATGGTAAAAGGAGGGGGATTTAGGGCAGAGAGAGAGAGAGAGAGAGAGAGAGAGAGAGAGAGAGAGAGAGAGGTGGGGGTAGAAGAGAGAGAGAGGGGATTAGGGAGAGTACGAATTTGGTTAGGGAGAGAGAGGGAAGGTTACGAGTAGTGAGAGTGTGAGAGACAGGGGGTGATAGGTGGTTGGATTAGAGAGAGACGATTGGGAGTTAAGGAAGGGTGATGATTAAGGTAAATAAATATTTAGAGACGAGGTAATTAAGGGTGTGTGTGTGTGAGAGAGAGAGAGAGGTTTATTAAGGGTTAGGGAGCGTGTGGGAGAGGAGGGGAGATATAGGCATGGGGTTAGTGGTAGAAGAAGGAGCAGTGGTGTGTTTATGTGAGAGAAATATTGTGGGGGTAGGAGGGTGTTAGGAGTAAGGTAGATAAAGAGTTAGCGATGATTTTAATAAGGTTTAGAAGGAATGGAGAGAGAGAGAGAGAGAGAGAGAGAGAGAGAGAGAGAGAGAGAGAGAGAGAGAGGGAGGGAGGGAGAGAGAGAGAGGGAGAGAGAGCAGGTAGGAGCTCCTGGTATATATAATTATATGGCAGGTAGAACCTACTTCAAAGAAAGTAATGTTTGAGGAGCCTCCTATTGATAGGAGCTCCTGATACCATACAACCCTCTATCTCTTCCAATATGTAGGAATTATTTCCTCTGAAAGCTTCAATTTTGTAAGGCCCCTTCCATAGGTGATCAAATTTTTCATGATTTCCCTTCTCTTCATGGGTTGCATCCCATTGTAACACCACATCCCCCATCTGGAAATCATCAGGTTTTGTCCTTTTGTCAAATATCTCTTTCATCTTGTCCTTAAATTTCTGATTTCTATAAAAAACTTCTCTCTTTTTTTTTGTAGCTCAACTAACTAATACATCCTTCTTTGGGTTGGGTGGTTTTCAACATATTCTTCTTGTAACAATATCATCACTGAAAATATTAGGGAAATAGGAAATATTACCTCAAATCCATAGACCAACTGAAATGGTGAGGTGCCAATAGATTTATTCACAATGATTCTGTCAGCCCACAAAGCATGGGTCAACTTTGTGTGCCAAGCTTTCTTATTGTCTTGCAACAACTTTTTGATGATCCTCATAATACTCTTATTTGAAGATTCTTCCAACCCATTTCCCTGTGGGTAATAGGATATGGAATGCCCCAATTGTATATGGTATTTGAAACAAAATTAGACCATCTTTTTTTACTTGAATGCAGAAGCATTGTCAGTGATCAACTTTCTAGGGACCCCACACCTTAAAAAGATGTGCTCCTCCAGAAATTTCATAATCATTGTCTCAGTGGCTTGTCTAGGTTGGATGGCCTCAATCCACTTAGTGAAGTAATCTATGGCAGTGAGGATCTAGTTGTGCTTCCCTAAGGAATATGGGTTTATCTCTCCAATGAAATCCAGTCCCCATTGCTAGAAGAGGGATTCAACATGTATGGGCTTCAGAGGCAATGAAAGAAGCTTCCTGTCTCCTTCAAAGATATGACATTTATGGTAGGCATCAACCTTCTTGTGAGTATCAAAAAATATAGTGGGCCAATAAAATACATCCCTCATGATATTATTCATAGTGGCCTTCTAGTAATGATGACCTCCACCTTCCCTTGCATGGAATTATTCAATGATATTCTTAGCCTCTTGTTCATCCACAAAGTCTAGTAGGAATGCTCCTGGATCTTTCCAATACAACTTCCCATTTAATATGCAAAACCTCGTTTCTTTCTACTTAAGGAATCTAGCCCTTGTTCTGTCCATACCTTGTGGGGATTGCAGTTGTTGTAGCACGAAGACAATGTCAGTATACCATGGCTATGATAGGAGATGTTCAACTATTTGTGGATTTGGTTGTTCCTTGTGTTTTTTCTCTTCTGTGGACAATTCAACAATCATGTTTGGGCTGAGAGCATCACAATCAAACTATGCCATGATTTTTCCTAGCCCTTGGCCTTTAGTCATCTTGGTGGGCTTGATCTCCAACTCATATTCGAATAGAATTGCTATCCATTTTCCCCTCCTACTTTCAAGATTTGGTTGGGTTAGGATATCCTTTACTTCACTAGTGGGGACATGGGAAATAATGTGAGAGTGCAGGATGTAAACCCAGAACTCCTTCAAGGCATGCACCAGAGCATAATCCTACTTATCTAGGATGTTGTATTTTAGCGGGGCATATCTCAATGTTTTGATGTAGAATTCAATGGGTTTCTCATTTCCCTCATGATTCTTTTGCAGTAATACCCCAACCACTGTATGTTCTGAGGCAAATGAGAATATGAGAAAACATTTGGAGAAATCAGGGCTTTCCAACACAAGGGATTCATAAATAGCCTTATTTATATATTCAAAGGATTTTTTTTCTTTAGGTATCCACTTGATCTCTTTGTCCTTTCCCAACATGTTAGTTATACACCTTACTATCTCAGCAAAGGAAGCAATGAACCTTCTCAGAAAATTCACCTTCCCCAGAAAGGACTAAACCTCAACCTTGTTCTGAGGGAGATCAATTTTATGAATTCCCTCAACTCTCTTTGGGTCTATTTTGATTCCTTCTCAAGAAATTATGTGCCTCAGTAGTTTCCCTTCCTTCATGGAAAAGAATGACTTCTTTGGACTTAGAGAGATGCTGAATTTTCTGCACTTTTTGAACATTCTTAGCAGGTGTACAACATGTTCCTCATCAGACTTTGAAAAGACAGTGATGCCATCTAAAGAGATAACCAATATCTTTTCCTTTTCATTAGCAAACTATATTTCCATGGCCCATTGGAAGGTTGCCCTTGAATTCATGAGTCCGAATGACATTTTTGCATACATAAAAATGCCCTAGGTTGTGGTGAAAGTTGTCTTCTCTTGGTCTTTTGGGTGCACCATGATGTGATTGTAGCTTGAGAAACCATCCAAGGTGGAGATCCTTTGGGAGCCCACTCCTCTATGCAAAATTCGATCCATCTTAGGGAGAGGATAATGATCTTTTAAAGAAACTCTATTTAGATTTCTGAATTCAATGCATATCCTTATCTCTCCATTCTTCTTCCTTACTTGGATGAAGTTGGACACCCACCTTGAGAATCTAAGGGCCACAATAATTTTTTCCTCAAATAGTTTCTTTACTTCTTTTTCCCCCAGGGGAAGAACATTGGGGTTCATTCTCCTTAGCTTTTGTTTAAAAGGCATCTCATCCTTTTTAAGTGGTATAGTGCATTGGATTATACTTGTGGCATAAGCCTTGAGATCACTGTAGCTCCAAGCATACACATTTGAGTATTTTTTCATCAGTGAGATGTATTTATGCCTGGCCTTAGGTGAGAGGGTTCTTGAGATTTTTATGACCTTGGGATGATATTTTGTCCCAATATTAACATTTTCCACATCCTCACACCTTGGTAAAATTTGAGGCTCATTGGAAACATTATTTGGGTCGAAGAGCTTTTCCAAAGGAACTAAACCATCGGGGATAGAGTTACCCTTGAGCTGTAGGATCTCCTTGCCACATAGGTTGTTTAGATATGTTTGTTGCCCATTAGTCCTCTGAAACTCAAGCACAATAGCTTATTCATTTTTTTAGCCCTCAACAAAATTAGCAGGGACGATAATCTCGACATACGGCATGTCTCTTGAAGTGCCATCCTAGCTTGATAGGGATTCCTGGGAGAGAGTAGGCCCTTATAGGAGTGCATTATTTTCATCAATTTTCAAGCCATCAAACTCCTCAGTGAGAGTGAGGAAGTTATGAATCTATTTGTTGTCTTCAAATACTTTCCAACTATTAACATTATCTAGGATAGAGGGTTTGTGCCTAACTTCGACTTCGTATTTTCCACTAGGGTGTACAGAGACCTTGAAAACAACAACAGAAGTGGCCAGAGAATCAACTATACAATTTTGTAATCTAGGAATCAGATTAAAATTGCATTCTTCATTAAATTCTATCAGGTCCTAGGAAACATTTATGTAGCTTCTCATCCTGGGATGTCTGGCCTGATACTCACCTTGCATTTGTTTAATTACCAGCCTGGAGTCCCCATGTATCACCACCCTCATAACTTGGAACTCCTTGAATATTTGAATCTCTAAGATCATAGCCTCATATTCTGCCTCATTATTTGTGCAATCAAAGGAAAGTTTGTAGGAATAATTTAAAGCTCTCCCTCCTGGGGGTTTTACCCAAAATCCATCTCATGCCCCCTATTTGCATGCTACCCCATCAAAACTTACATCTCACACTCCTTCCAACTCCTCCTGAGTGGGTAAAAAGGCATCATTCTATGAACTGTAGTTGTCTTTGCCTCCTTCTATAAAGAAAATAGCTAACCCCATCTCAACATCCAATGAATAAAGTGATTATTGTTTGGCCTCTCAGCATTGGTCACCATGTATGCCAACTTTTTCTATCTAAAAATACTTCTCTGCACCCCAAAAACATGAATGGTGGCATATGACATATCCATTTGGAGGGAACCTTTGAGTTTGGATGCCCAATATCCTTATAACAACATTCCAAACTTTGGAGGGATATCAACCACAACTATGTCCATGACAAGGGTTTTGGCAAGGATTTGGGTGAAAGAAATGACCAAATATTTGATCAATCCAAGGCATTTGACTTAACTAGAATCAAAGGAGAAAAGGTCTTTGTATGGTCTGGTCACTTCCAAACCCATATTATCCATGATCATCCTAGGCATCAGATTATGGGAGGCTCCTAAATCGAGCATGGAATTATGCATAATGGCATGATGAATGTTTATATTGACGTAGAAGGGAGGGATGTCTTCATCAGATAGCTCATCTACATGGGGTCTGAATACGATGGTAGGATTATCATCTTGAAGGTTCAGGGAATACGATATTTCATAGATTTCCCTTGGAGGTTTTAGCACATTTGTAATCTTGGAATGATATTCAGAATTTTTTAATAACTCAATAAGTGGGACAAAGATCTTGATCTTAGAAATTTGAGCCTCTAGACTGAAAGAGGTTTGTCCCTAATCATATATCCTTGGATTATCTTCTTTCCTTTCTTTCCCTTTGGGCTCTGTCACATTTTTAGCACTATCCTTAGGGGGTGTGTCATTCTTGAGCTTACTTGTAGATGCCTTATTTCCTGCATCTTTATTACTCGTAATAGGGACATATTTGTTTCTCAGGCCAATCTATCTTTGCAGATCCATGACAGCAAATTGATATCCTTTCTTAAACTGATGTGTTTCTTCAGCAGCAATCTCCCCCACCTCTTAACATGAATTATCATGCTCTTCTTTAGTCAAAAAGATGGAGGATGAGTCAGTATCCAGCTAGTGGATTTCATCTTTAGCTTGATTTTCATAATATTTCTCTCCATAATTATCCTAAAATAGGGGTCTGACAGGTGGATCATGAGAGTTTCGCTGATCTCTCTATCTGTTTTGGAGGATCTGTGGCCTCCTAGCATTCTGGTTTCTATTTTTCTTCTCTCGATTTCCCCTTGGAGGTGGTTGTTATCGATAGAGAGTCTTTCCATAATTTTTTCCATTGCCTTCATCATCATGCCCATTCTAAACTTTTGTGAGTTAGATGAGGAAGGATGTTCAGGCTCTTTATCTTTTCTTCTATCTCCCTCTTCACTCCTCTAGTCTCCCACGTCCCTCTTCTTCTTTCTAGAAGCAGACAGGTTCAACCCTACCTCTATGGAATCCCTCATCATATCGTCCAAGAAGGTTGACCTTATTTCGGTCAGCAACAAGGTGAACTCAGTATCAAAGGGTTCAACATATTGGAGCTAGGAAGAACCAGGGGGGGTTTGAACTGGGCAGGGATCACATTATAGGTCTTCATAAATCTGTTAGAAAATTCTTGGATAGATTCACTCTCCCTCCTCCTCATGGAATGGTATTGGGATAGATATTGCTTCGGATTTTTATTATCTTCCCATTTTTCCTTGAAAGAATATTCAAAGGATTGGTAGTTCAGAATGGAGTGGTATGGAAGGTTTTTGAACCATTTTATTGTCTCTCCAGCTAGACTTTGGGAAAACAGTATGACCTTAACATCATCATGGTCTACTTCCTACAGGTCTATCCAGTCTGAAAACCATCCCAAGTTTTCCTCAGCCGAATATCCCCTCTCCCCATTGAATTGTTTGAGCCTTTGGGAGTATCCCAGAGGGAGGCCATGAAGAGAAGCATGGAGAAGAATAGGGGAAAATATATTTTCCATTCTTGGGATTACATCAGGGTTTCCAAGAGGGATTGAAGGCGGTGTAATGGAAACTACTATGCTGTGAGGAATTGTAGGAATGTGAGGAGTTGTGAGGATGAAAGATGAAGGTTGATTTAGCTTAGAAGCAGTGGGAGAAAAATATGCAACAACAAATTTCCTTATGGTAGTGCAATTTAATAGGTCTAATTCATAGGTAAGTATGGGGCACTCTTGATCAGACAAGGATCGAAGATTCCCTCCTAGAGAATCTGAGATCTCAGGAGACTAGGATGTACGAGAGAATTTGAATGCGGAGGGGTCCAATATTACTTTAAATAGACTGGATTCAGACCTAGTCCTAGGAAGAACCAACTCCAATTATTCACCAACATGCTCAGATATATCATCAATGAAAACATCACTTTAAGTAGGTAAAGAAAAAGTTATGTCTGACCTCTGCAGTTTATTGGCTTTCCAAATTAGACTCTCCAGATCAAAAATTTCTTGAAACAATTCATTATCAAGATTTCTCCTCGTATTAGTCCTTTTAGCTGCCAGTATTTCCATTGGAGTCACCTTCCAAATTTTTTGAGTGGATTCACCACAACATATACAACCAAGCGTTTGTCTATGATCAACTGCTCAACAAGGTCGTAGAACTAGAACAATGTCATTTTCCCAAGGAGATAATAGTGATTATTCCTTGACAATGGCACCAAGATGTTATCACCCAATTATTTTCCTATGGTTGTTGTAGGAGATCACTGAGGTAACCATTTCAAACCAATATTTAGATTGTATTCTAGCTTATATAGTCAGAGAGGGCTCTCTCTTTGTCACAAAAAAATTCATATACACATATGTCTTTAAACAAGCAGTCAGAAGGCTAGTTATCTGACAAGAACGATTTTGTTCGTAATTTTGAAAGATGGTAAGACATACAAATATTAAGTACCATTGCATAATGGAGTCACAACCTGAATCATCCAAGAGTATTACAGTAAATAATGAGAAGTGATTTTCCTTCTGTAATATGAGGCAAAGTAGGTGTTATATTCAATCAAATATCTTCAAGTGGTGGTAAAGGAAAGGAGAAAAATCTTAGTGTAGCAAGAGGCACCTATCTATGGATGAATCTCTTGAAAACATCTTTAGCAGACACAACAATAAGGATAATGATAGAAATGTAGCATCTAACAAAGGATGAATTCCATAAAAATCATTATAAACACATTATGAATTCCACTTCTGATGAAATGAGTGCTTAATAAAAAAAATTCCTCATATAAAACTAGTAAGCATTAGCAGAAACTTACACATACGAAAAATGATGCAAATAGGAAACATATAATTAAAATGGAACACTGTGATGAATCTCAGAAACTCGGGAGAATTTTCTCATTAATACTTCCAAGAAAGTTTACATAGCTACAATCCAAGCACATCAGGATTCAAAATGAATGTCAAACCCTTACTCCTTCGTAGAGGTTACATTTATAGTGTCATGGGATCCCGAGACCAGCCTCAAAATAGATCCAAATCGAGTTACAAAAATCAGGAATCAATCTTGAATCATCATTGCAAATCCTAACAACTTTGAGGTGGCACATTTTCCACGATTTAAACATTAAATAGGAAATATGGAATAACGTGCATGCTTGATAAAAAATAGCAATGCGACGTCTAGGACTTAGGATCTCTTGAATGAAAAAGATGGTTCATAGCACCTCCGATGACTTTATACTAACCCAACCCAGCTTGTTCCTTTATTGCAGGGGTGGGGTAGCCCATCCTCATTGTAAATCTTGTCTTTACCAACTGCCCCCTAATATCTATCATCCTTGGGTATGCAAAATGTACTTGGTCCTCCCAAACTTCTAGACAACTTTCCATTGATCTGCAATAGGTAATTCCATAGTGGACATCTCCTTTGACAACAACGACATTTCCACATAGTACCTATATGAAAAATATGACACCTGTGTGCACATGGTCCTAAAAGTGAACACTATATTGAACTCATCTACCAACTTATCAACAATTGTCTTTCCTGACAGAGACTGCTGCATATCTGCAAATTCAGAGTGGTCCAACCTGCATCGAATCAACTATTCGTGGTATTCTTTTTGTGACAACATGCCACCCTTTTCCTGCCAGAAGAATGGTAGCCCCATTTTTACTAAAGGGTTAAACATTTTGATAAATGTTTTCCTCTCATGTGCCATGATACCAATATTGGCCTCAATAGTTTCTAAATGATGGTATTGATTTACCACCTTCCTGGCCCAAGTGGTGATAGAAATCCTGTCCCTTATGCCAGCATTTCTGATCTCCTCTTCGTTCAACCCATTGATAAACTCTATAGCATTTTAAGCATAGTCAACAGGTTTCTTATTTAGCTTCTCTTTGATTGTTGTAGAACTTTGTTTGGATTCCTATATAACCCTTTCTTTGTCCAAAATGTAATCTAGGTAGGGCATTAACTTGGTGGCCTTTAATATGACGGCATCCCATATTATGTGCTTTTCCCCTTGGACTGTTGATTGCCCTGTGACCTGTTGTACTAGTTTCTCATTCTTACCCTGCAATTCTGCACACTTTGCTTCCCAGTTCTTCCTTTGACGTTCTCTTTCCAATTCTAGGCCCTCCAGGTTCTTGTTCTGATGCTTGAACCTTGTTAGTTCCAACTCCTTCATACTTATTTGTGCCAATGCTTGGACAATGGAGAACTCACTAGGTTCAGGGATAGGTGGAACAATTCCTTTTTCCAGTTCCTTCTCATGTAAATTTTTCTCCAGATCATCTGCTTTGGCCTTGAGGGCCTTCTCACTTTCCACTATGAGGTTCATATCCTTCTGCTATTGCTTCTATTTCTGTATAAATTTTAATAGTTGGGCATAGCAGTCTACAAGCTTACCATTCATGCTCTTCTTCTCCTTTTCTATCTCTAATATCTCTGAAGCTTGGATCAATTGAGATGCTGGAATCTTCAACTTTTTCTTTAGAAGATTAATGGTATTTTATTTTTCATTTAACAGCTTTTGTGTGCCAACGCCTTTATCATCTTGGTTTTCACCCAGTAATAAGTCTGTCTGAAGCTTATTGATCTGAGCCTGATGGGCCTTGTTCTCTACCTTCTCTTGTATCTGTTGATTTTCAGCCCTACTCTTGCTAGTCTGCAGCATGGATATCTTGAGAGTTGACTTCAGCAAATCAGTATAGATGATCTCCCCTGTATGCTTATGGAGGTGGATCATATCTGGTATAGAGATATCATCCATATTCATCCTCATCTCGGCTACTTTGTTCCTAGAGGATATAGCCAAATTCAATGTATTTTGCTTGTGACCTCTGACATAAACCAGAGATACCTCCTTCCCACAAGCTTTCCTTACCTTTGCAGAAAAATTGAGAGATTCGTTCTCGGTGATGTCTTTGTTTTCTTTGTATTTGTCCAATATCTCAATATTGAACCCATATCTATTTGTTAAGCCTTCAGGTGTTTTGGAAAATTCATATTCTTGAACCTCAAAGGTAGGGCCTTTGACCTTTACCCACTTATTCTTAGCTTTACCACCAACTGTCTGTACCAGCTTCCCTTCCCTATTAAACTTATGCTTCTTAGGTGTGTTGTCTATGTCCTCCTCCTCTGTGTCCATGACATTAGTGAAGTCCTTCTTGTTGGAATGCTCAGAGACACTAGAAAACGGTCTGATCTTGTCTGTTGCTCGGCCCAGGATTGAAGTGTTAGGTGGAGGTGAGTTTTTTCCTTGAGTTTTATAAGTAGAGTCCTCTTCCATACTATCATCTCCCTACTTCTTCTGGGGGTATTCTGACCAATTTGCAGCCTCAAGTACACATGCCACCTCATGGTGCTCAAAGGGCTTGTTTTTATTGGCTTTCCTTTTGTTTGATATGATGTGATGGGGATCATAATTGATGGCAGCCTCAGTAGGGAACCCAAAATATCCAAGAAGAATCTCTACCAGTGGGAGAGCAGCCTTTTTTAATGACAAATGGGCCTATGGCCCAAGGAAATTTAATCTCTAAATACTTCCTGAAATTCAGGAAGTGTTAATTTTCCACTATAGGCTTCTTTCTGATTAGTTCTAATGCAAACAACCTGAGAGTCAAGAAGGAAGGAATCCTATAATGTTGGTGGATAAATACACATAGCTCGATTACTATACTTTTTTTTGATAAGAACCAATCTCCAATCCTCTTGTTTTGAGAGTGAATGTTCTCATCTAGGAGCTCATCAAACTTGAGATAAGAAACTTGGATTGACTGGATGGGGTCCTCTGAGTCGACTAGGCAGGTGCTCAAGGTAAACAACAAACTAATCATGGACTCTGTGAAATATTTTTTGGTATCCATCCCTAAAAGCTGACTCAAGAGGGTTGTGACACACTGTGTTTCCTCATTGAGTTCACCAAAATATCCAGGGTAAGGGTAATTGTTTAGTTGGGTATCGGGTTTGAAACAGGATTTAAAGAATGCCTCTTTATTTTCCACAGTTGACTCTCGAAAAAATTCGACAATGCTTTCTTCATTGTATTCTTTAGATTTCTAATTGAACTCTTCATGAACAGAGAATGTGTTACTAGTGACGAGGGGGTTGATCGGGAAAAGGATTTTAGACCTATATGTGTCCATGGTTACCTTCTCAGAAGCAGAGTAACTAGAGGTGCACCGGCCAATGAAGTTGAGGAAATTCAGGTTTTGGTTAGTGGAGAAAAGGTGGAAAAATGACCTGTAGACACCATGCATATTAGTTCCCTAGTCCCTTAGTAGCTTCAGTTTGTTCTTTACAGTTTCTATGGGTCCACTCAGTAATATGGTTTTGAAAATCTCAAAATCTTTGTCTTCAAAGAGTTCTTCGATTTTCTGGTATTCTAGGTATTGATCAGCTAACCCTTCTACCTCAACCATCTTATATACATTGTGTAATGGAGAAACATGGCATACCTATTCCTTTGAAAAGTATATTGATGGGGTTTCTCCTAGCTAGCCACTTTTTGCACAGTTTTTCTTTCGCTTTCAAATGCACAGTTAAAATACAAATGCCCTAAATTCACGTGCATGTATCTTTTATATTATCCCACTCTGCTATCCCTCTCACACCTGTTCCAGTGGAAACAAAATACTATCGATTTTTTCCCCCCTTCGTCCAGAACTATCGATCTAATCATTAGTCCTTTTCCCTTTGTCATACCGTCCCTTTATTTTCCCTGTAGATTTTCTTAGCGGAATGAATCTCCATTGTTGATCTTAAATATGCCTCCATCGGGCTATTGAATCATGCAGCTCCCACCACATCTTGTTGATTCTGACCATTCCTATATGTCATGCACCTTACATCAATAGAATCCATTGTCGACGGATATATAAATCAGCAATTGATCCTGACCATGGAAACCTATAGAGCCTATTGAATTCTACTGATCTGAGACATTGTACTCTATGTGCAAGTTGTTTCAGCGGAATCCCTCTCTATCATAGATATGAGACCAAGGGTAATTTGGGTCGTTGAAACTTGCGCCTCATACCAAATTTTGTGATTTCAAAATTTACTTTCTTTGTGCATGTTGTAACAGCGGAATGGATACCAGTCGAGGATCTAGATTAAGTCTTGATACAGGCCATCGAAACTTGCAGTCCCTACTCAATTTCGATTGATTCCCAAAGTTGATCGTAATGGGAAAGTTGGATCAAAAGAATCAACCTCGACCGTAGATTGAAATCCACGGGTGATCTAAGCCGTCAAAACTTGCAGCATCTACCTAATTTCGGGGAGTTAGATATTTCACTTCTTTGTGCATGTTCCATTGGTAGAACTCGAGAATACTGCCGATGTGCCTCCACCTTTCGATCTAATGGTTGATCCCACCTACAGTTTAACACCATTCTGTAATTACCAAAATTTATTTAGACCGAGCATTTTTCCTTTGTGGAATTGCTTATGATCGTTGCTCCCAATCGTTGTGGATCCACGCCCTTCATTCCTGCCACCACATAACCCTAAGTGGATTTTCGTATCTGAACTCAAATCCAAGGTTATAACTTCAGTATTTTTTATATTTGTTCATGCCACACCATGTAATAACCCATTTACAACATTCCAAACTGCTCCTGTGAACCTCTAGGTCACATGAGAATTTTCAGACCTCACCCGTCATTTTAATGGCTTACTCTTTGCAGGGGGAAATAGTGTGGATGTACGTGCAAAAAATACCTAGAACTTTAGCATAGGTGCTAATAGCCTTGATTTATAGTTCTCCAAATTAAACGTGATCATGGTAGAATTCCTAGGATCAAAATCCCCTAGGGCTGACAGCAAATTCTTGAGCTGTGTAGGACAACTTTGGAGTACTTACAACATGGATATAGAACAGGGTGCTTGAGATAAATATTCAACAACATTATAAAACTAGGTAGCTTGAGCACTATGATTGAAAACATTTTTATGGATTGTACTCTTAGGAGGACACAAGATCGTGTCAAAACTAGGTGTTTCAATAGTGAGAGGACCGTTATAAGGAGGTGGAGGAGAAGGATTGATGGGAGGCATCTTCTCGAGAGAAGCACCATCATATTTATTCTCAGGTGTCTTATCATATGTCTGACTTTTGGGAGTCAACGCAACTATTTCGGCGGACATCATATGAATTTGTTCAGTAGAGGATGAATGACCATGCGAATAAATATGGTATATCATATGTTGTTGGGATGGAAAGGGGTCGGTTAACAATACTGGTGTGGGGTTACATTTTAAAAACTTATTAATATCTTCATGATGAGGGAACTCCTTTGTGAAGTGATCATCTGCACACAATAAGAAAGGATACTTAACCTGTCGTTTTGGTTTTACATCATTCTCTGGGGTAGATGTTTTGGCACTCTCCTATTGGTTTCCAAGTTTCTTATTCTTACCTTTTCATTTCTTCTTATTACTGGGTGATTGTGAGGACTGAATTGCATTCACTTCAGCAAAAACTATAGGAGTAGAAGAATTTGTAGTTGAAGCACTCTGTGGTTTAGCAGGCTTGGTTGTAGATGAATGTTGGATTTTACCAACAACACCATCAACAGGAGTCTCTAAAGGTGGCTTGGCAAGATCGGTGTTGGGATGAGGAGCATGAGGAATTAAATGATACAAAGTTTGAGACTGAGAATAGACTAAGCATAAATATTGGACCCAACTGATAGCCTTCTCTTCTGTGACAACACCACCCATAGCCACATCTTAGGCAATAGGTGGAAACAAGGACTTGGTGAACCAATCAGCTAAAATTTGATTGGAATGGGAGCCTTGATTAACATTCGACACCTCCTCCATTCATGGATATGATATGATATGTGAGTGGAGTTATTTTGTCAAAGAGAGTTCAAGATAGTTGTACCAGTTTCATACCGAATAGGTAACTGGAAATTAGTTAGAAACATTGTTGCCAAGGAATTAAAATCCACCAATGAGTGTTGAAGTTCAATGTAATATTTTGCAGCTGTACTAGTCAAATTTCTCTGGAAGAGTCTTAATTGAATAGAATAATCCATTAGGGAGTTGGATGAACACCACAAATTGAAAGTCATCACGTGATTTTTTGGATCTTCATCTTGTTTTCCATCAAACTTTGGAATGTATGACGGAAGTTTGACCAGGATGGTAGTCCAAAATGGATCATGTTGAATGGGGTCATTTATCAAATTGGATAGGTCAAGTAAATCCAATGTATCCAAAAATATAAGGTGTTGGTTGGGTTACGGGTAATTATAATATTGGTAAGGTAAAGACACTATTGTAGGACTAAAAGTCTGTTGAGGTTGACCATAAAACCCAACAAATTGTTGATTGTTAGGAGTATTTTGAGCCATAAAGGGTGTTTGTACCTCATTTGGTCTGGCTTGGGGTACGTAAGTAGGTTGATCTCACTAATTGGTAACTCCTATAGGATAAGGGACACATAAAGGATTATTGTATGGTTATCCACTAAGGTATTGATTTCCAATATTAGGTTGTTGAGGAGGGACCCAAGCTGATGTAGGAGGCTATGAAGCAGGACCAATAGGACCAAGACCATCATGACCACTAGGTCCAATAGCTGGAGGAGGGGGATGTGAAATATTATGCAGAACATGCACATAAGAACCTCTATTTGTTTGGGATATAGGAGGATTAAATTGACTTCCAACATTAAAAAAACCCATGGGAGGCATGGAATATCCTCCCACGTGAGGATTTGACAAAGTATTTTGAGCTGACCGTAGCACTCTTAATAGAGTGGCAAGTCGATACATCATAGGTGCTGATGGAGGATTAGCTAGAAGAACACTAGAAGGAATATTCAATGACCTACCTAAAAGATCACTAGGTAAAAGGTAGGGGAAAGGTCCTCTAAAATTTGGGGTCAACTCCATAGCTGACACATTCACGTTAGTAGTAGTACCAAATTGAGAGATATATTGACCAAGGGAAGTTTCCTAAAATGGATAATTAGGCCTAAATATGGGAGCTACCATTTCATCAGGATGAAATTGATGAAGCCCAACTCTAGAAGGAGTTTGGATGACAAAAGAGGCATTCTGAGAGGAGGGTTTCTCCACATAGAAGCACTACCTTCCTAAAATTTGTTCTCCATGTATATTTCCATGGGAGGTTGAGTCGAAGGATTCAAAGGATTTTCTAGTGATAACCCTTGTAACCAACGAGACCTCCTCCATGGGAGATTATCTAGTTTATAAAAATAAAATTGATCTCAAGGTAAAATATATATCTAAGCAAGAGAAACCTTACTCAATATAAAGAAACAGTTAGAACTTGTGATAGGAGTTGTAAGAATTCAAGATCCTCACATGATTGTCAAACTTCCACAACTTGCTATATACCGCATGGTCTAACAGTAGAGCACAACAAGGAGGATTGGGACCGTACCCTTTCCTGAATACTCGACTACTTGGACAGCACGTGCATAGTAATATCCTGAGTTCTTTTCTTGGTGTATTGCGGTGATAGGACGATCAAAGGGATATGCTCAGATGGTATCAGGATCCCTAAAAGTGTCTCCCTATATACACAAGGTACATGGGATATCCACTCCATAGTAGTGCTATCTAATGCACAACTGTTCGAAAGGGGCCTTGTGATATACAATCGAGTAAATAAAGTACCTTTCTATATACCTCAAGGGTATGTGAAAGTCTGTTCGATATACCAGCGGTATGTGGAAGAACCACATGATCCTCAGAATGCAATGCATGCTAAAAATGACAACTCCTATGCTTAAATATGTCGGAACACATCGCTAACCTATCAAACATTTATACAAATATTAACCAAAGTCTAGCACTTGATTTTATCTTTGCAATTATGTGGATGCATGAGGTGAGTACATAAAAGTAAACCATGCAGAATTCTCGTGCAATTTGTTTTTTTCATTTTCACAAAATGCCCTACTTAGAGAAGGGAAAGAGGTTCAATTTCTTATTATAAGAAAAACTGACCAAATCCCAAGCAAATGAGAAAGA
Organism: Pseudotsuga menziesii; assembly: GCA_001517045.1. Taxonomy (NCBI): domain Eukaryota; kingdom Viridiplantae; phylum Streptophyta; class Pinopsida; order Pinales; family Pinaceae; genus Pseudotsuga; species Pseudotsuga menziesii. Next base: position 53,431 of record LPNX011048195.1, read on the forward strand.
ACTATATCTTGAAACCTATGGAAAGTACATCATGAATTCAAAAGAAACGTTTTGGAGAGGGAAATGACAAGATCTTTGTTTGAAATAAAAAACTATGATGACTACTCAACACACCATATTTTCCAATTTTGTTCAAAATAACAATAAGATGCGCACAACACACTTTTTCCTTTTGTGTGAGAGTAATAACACTTACGAAAAAAGAAGACTATAAACACTAGAGAGTATGGAAGTGTTGATACAGATCCATTGACAAAGGTTCACTCTCTCTCAACACCTGTTGAGGCCTGGAAAATCACAGGTAACAACAGTTAGGGATTCTCCCCAATAAACGTTCCCAATTAGCTCGTTATTGTTGGTATGGAAAATCCACCTGGTTTACGGTCTGGCTACCGTAGGTCAAGTAACAATTAAAGTGTTTTACCGGTTACGGCTCAATCCACTGTGTATATTTTTAGTTTTTTTATGTTTAAGGTATGATTTGCAAGTGCCTAACTAAAATGCAGATGATAGAGATAATGAGGAGGGTCACGATGTGATGCATAGGTTCTTACCTCTCATCTTACCTCTCTCACATCTAAATCACAAACAACAAGAAAATAACTATGACTATGACTAAACTATCCCTAGGGAGCAAAGTTATCATTAATGGTGAGTAATGTACTGTAGTGCATGCATAAAGAAAAATCACAGATAGTTGTTAATGTTTCAGAACACATGAACATCAATAGAAATATAAACAACAAGATAGCTTATTGTTAATTAAAACCTTCATTACTCAATGTGGAAATTTCACAGAATAAACCAGAGTACATTCATAACATGAAAATAAATTCAATGAGTTAGAACGATCTCACAATTAATGGAAACAAGATGAAAAAGAAATAGTTCATATCCAACTGGTTCATAGCAAACATTTGAAAAAATCCACAGAACTCTCTCCAGAAGAAACATATGACTCTTTATTATAAAATTAAATAGTTCTTCTTACAATACTCTCTCAAGATAGTCTGGAAAAAAGGTCCCCCCCCCCTCTATTACATCTAAAACTCTCCTATATTTATACAAAAAACCTAACTCCTGGGCTGCTCTTCATTGTCTTTTGAGCTTCCCCAACCTTTCATTTTCCAAAATTTTGTCTCGTAGCTTGTGCACATAATTAATACAATATACTACATTTCAAATCAAAATTTTCAAAACACTTTATGAGGAAGGACCAGCTTGGTCGTCGATGAACTTATTCCATGCATGAGCATCTGCTGCTATGCCTTCAAACTCGGAAGGCTCAAGAAATCGAATATTAATTTCATATTTAGCATCTTGGGTCTTTACCCCTTCTATCCTGGCAGGACTTAGGCGCAGTCGGTCTTCTAATAGATGTATGCCCACTGCTACCCATGCCACCGCATTCTTCAAGACCCATTCATCTAGGTCTTTGACCTGCTGGATTTCTTGCTCATCCTCTTGATACTTGTCCTAAAGATGTTTTAGAAACAATTCTTTCTCCGATAGCACATCCAATCTTTTTTCTGCAGAAGTATGGCATAGATTGTATGTAGAAAGCACTCTCCTACAATATTCAACACATGCTCCCTTTGTCTTCTTCATGGTTTTCTTGAACTCTTCTGCTACATTAATCACAAATTCCAGTAAATTATACTCCAGTTTTAAAATATGTTGATCCTTTACTGCTAACTTCATGGGAGATTCCTTATTTGTTTCTGCCCAGACCATTCTTCCTGTTAGAATCTCCATAATATCCTAAGGCCTATCCAAAAAGTATGAAGTGGTGTCTATAATTTTCTCTAGTCTGGTATCTATCTGAAAAATTTTACACCTTTTGTCTTCTATGCGTATCTGTAGTTGGTGGATCCTTTTTCTTTGAATCAGAACGTGTTCTTTCAAAGGTTGAATGTCAGTTTTCTACTCCATAGCATCCTTAAGTGATGCATTCAATGAAGTGTTTTGCTATTCTAAGGCTGCCACCTGCATTTGATACTAATTCTCCTTCTCCTCTGTGGTAGCCTTCTCCATTTCTAACTCAGTAACCCTACTCTGCAACCTGTTCTTCTCTGCACTTAAATTCTCATATGATACCTGAAGATCATCCCTTTCAGTTTTTTAAATTTGATGTTCTAGCTGTAGCTTTTGTAATTCAGCTAAGCTAACCTGAGCATTCTTTTCTATGTTCTCTATAGATATTTCTAAAGCATTCTTATCTGCTTGCAAAGTTTGGAATTCTGCTCTTGAAGTCTTAACTTGACTCATCATATCTTCATACTTCCTTTTCAGCTTTTGACTCTCATCTCTTTCCTTCTTTAAAGTTTATTTCAATTGAACTACATTCTTTCATGACTGTTCTATATCAGTCATTAGCCTATCCACATTATTATCAGTTTGCTAAGGTTAATGCTACCCCAGCCCTTGCTATCAATCATGGATTTTTATGTGTACCATGCACCAATGTTTTATCTGTTACCATTTTTCCTGACTGTCCTCCAGTCTCAACCTTCTTCTTAGTTCTTTTTACAATTATTTTCTTTTCTTTATCATAAAAAATGGTACTAAAATCAAGAACTTCTTCACCTTTGGTGAGCATGAAAGGGATCAAATTTATCTCAGAAAATGAAGCTTGTCCTAATATAATTCTAGAAGATGCAGCAGGTTTCGAGGGACCAAGATCAGATTGTCCTTGCTCTTGATCTATTTGATCCTGCACTCCTTGTGTATCAACTTTATCTATAGTCTGCTGATCCTTTTGGGATCTTGTTAGTCTCAAACCCTCACTTTCATCTTATTTCTTCTTGATTTCAACTTCTTCTTTTCTCTTTCTTTCTTCCTCTTCCTTCTTAACCGCTTCCTCTGCATCTTGTTTCTTTTCTTCTTCTTCATTCTTCAAACAGCTTTTTGCTTCCTGTGCTAGCCTTCTAGCATCTTCTTCTCTCTTCTTCACCTCTTCCTCTTCCAATTTATTACCCTTTTCCAAAGTTTTCCCTTTTCCACCCATAGTAGTTATTTTTTGTTTGAATCTCTTCTTAAGGGCGGTTATGTTCTTCGCATTTCGGAATGTATCCTTATCCTTGTCCCAAAAATCAGTATATTCAAAATGAATTCCTACCTCCTTGCAGTAATCAGCTACTTTATTGTGGGATTCATTCCTATGAAAATTCATTTCACCGAAATGAAAATACTCCAGTGCCTTAACAAATTCTGCCGCCTGATTTACTCTTGAAAACTTGTAGCTGCCAAGCATGAAAGGTATTGTAGGATATGTTTCCTTTTTATGCTCAAACAAAAAATTTCCTACACCATCAATTTACAGCTGCCTAACCACCTCCTTGTGGAGTACATAATTTGTGGCATACTTTGGTAGTAGGGAAGGAGCTCTGGAACCTCCATACATCCTTACATACAACGCTTCCTCCGTCAAATAGTAATCTCCAAACTCCTGTATGACTTTGAATGCCTCTTCAGACATGCAATTACATTAAGTCAAGAAAATGAGGGTATATAAGAGCATAATGAAATGATCACAAATTTCCCTGTAATAACTAAAGTACTTATGTGCCCATAACAATTTGTAGGCTGCGTACATGGGGGTTCTGTCCTTCTCCCAGTTACATCTCAAAGCAGGAAAAGATTGAGTGCATAATATGCAGTCAATCAGGATAGAGCTCATATAAAACTCTGATCTCTTTTGAGATACCCCTCCTAAGGCTATTGATATACATGTAGAGAGGCTGTTTGACATAATATTTGCCCAGTTAAAGATGGTTCCTTGGGTAGCCACAAAGAAAATAACTGGGATCCAACCTATCTTGAACCTCTTCCCATGTGCTCTGCCAAAAATCCTATTTAACATCAATGCGATGAACTTGTAGGGAGCATAGAGAGTAGAGGTGTCATACTCTCTGGAAGGTCTAGTTCGGAAATTATTTTTGGGTATCATCATTCTTTTTATAGTCTCCACTAGGTCCATAGCTGTCTCCTTTAACCAAATTTATGTCAAATAAACTTGGGGTGAGGGTAGATGATAAGCCATAGAGACATATGCAGGGCTATATGCAGCATAGCCTTTCTTGGCAGTGTTCTCCAAAATCATTGTTGTTACATCTGCCCTAGGCAGAATCCAGCCTATCACTTCTGAACAAGGAAATAACTTGGGTCTCGTAGCTACTTTCATTAGGGATGATTTCTCAATGTTGGCATAGATGGTCAGCTCCTCAAAATCGGCATCAGGTACATTTTGGTTGGCAATCATTCTATAGATATCTCCCCACTTGTAGTCTGGTTCGACCCCAGTAGAGGCTTTAGTATCTTCGTAGATAAACTCTACTTTGGTGATGATATCTACTTCAGGCTCTCCTTCAACAATAGGAGCTTTCTTCTTTTGTCTCTTTGACATGTTTTCGTTATAACAATCAACCTATCACATTCAAAGCATGTTCTTAGACCAAATGAGCTATTTAGCAAATCTTTAAATAATAAATAGGAAAATATATCAATTTACCTCCTCAACATGCATACTAAAAAATAAGTTAAACATAGTATTCTACGAATGAAAGAATCAAGGAGAAAGAAAAAAAAATCCTACAGGCCGCATCCTAAAATGCCTAAGCTCCACTGTCCAAAAACTTCACTTCATCTAACAATCCTTGATTTCTACTCGGGCCGTAAAAAAATAATCCCTAGTCAAATATAGGGATGGATCAGACTAATCCTACTGCTTGTCTTCAAAACCAAACTAAAAAAAACTGAACCCTATGCAGTGCTCATCTTCGAGGAAAACCCTAAACCGACCGAAAAGGAAAAAAATTCCACAGTCCCACGGGATAAGGTAAACATAAGAACAACGGGTTAATACCCCTGGTCGACCATGGAAAAACCAAGAAACGAGTGTTGCAGACAACAGAAAGCTTGTCTGCAACCGTGCCCTAACCCCCCATGCTGGAACAAATGCGTCCATAATGGAAAATATCACATAGACTTTAGATTTTCCCACTAAGAAAATGTAAGTAGATAAAAAATCCTCCAAATAAAAACAACCATGAAAACTGTAAGGGGCAAGAAACCTTTTATGGGGGAAAAACCTAACCAATGGGTAACCTAACCAATGGAAAAACCTAATGGTTCCAAAATCAACCAATAAAATCAAATGGTAATGCCGTGGTTTACCTACCTGGAAAATAACAGTGCAATCGACTGGACAGGACAACTTCCCCAGGAGCAAAATGAATGAAACAGGTCCTGACAGCTGGGCATGCGCGAATGGTGTAGACGACATGGACCAATGCAAATGACAAGTCAAATATGGATAAACAATAAAAAAAATGCCCTTCATATATATAACATTCGGGGGGAATCTATCGGCGGTCAAAACCCTATCGGCAGCCAAAACCTAAATAAATCGANGACTGTCGCAATGGTGGGTGCAAACCAAACTACGAGCCCGTGATATTTTAAATTCATCGGACATCGAAACTACTGAACTCTAAGTTTGGAAGATCTAGACAGATCCTCCTTCGTAACGTCGGCAACATATAGTTATATCATTGCGGCTTCACTTGTTCTAACGAGTGTTGAAAATAAGAAATCCTAAACTCTAAAGAGTTGGCGAGGAAAAACACTATTTTTAGAACATCTCAGCACTAGGTTCCTGTAACGTTGGCAACGTAAAATAATAGGACTCTGGCTCATTGTTTCCAAACATCTCGACAACGATAAAAATGTAATTGGATACTGAAACCACAAAGTGTTAAGCTCAGAAAAATGAAAACGAGGAGAAAATAAAAATTAGGTTTGATGTATTGGCGAGGGAGTCGAAAATTCTTTCAGCGGGCTTGACAGTTTGGCTTCTGCAACGTTGGAAAGATAGTCTAATATGCTTTTGATATCGAAAGGATAGTCGACTAGTCTTCCGATACAGAAAATGAAACAAACCAAGTTTTTTAAGGAAAAAATTGAACTTCATGGTAGCTTCAGTGAAAATAAAATACTCCTAGGCTAGATTTAATAAAAACAAATAGAAAGAGGGGCCCTAAAATTGAAAATTTTGGGGAAATAGTTGCAGTTGCAACAACACTTTTAACTTAGTGATATCCCTAAACACTAGTCCAGATAGGTTTTACCCTGTCCAACAACACTTGCAAAGCAGATGAGGTATCACCCGAGGTGTTCAAGGTAGAACTATTAGAACCACATTTCCGCAGTAAGAAGGAGTGTTTGTGCATCTACTTCTAGTCTATCGTAACATTACTTCAGAGATATAAAGAAGAGTTTATTATCATATATCCCACGTAGATCCATACCATCAATCATTATATCGCATTAACACATTCATATCACAACAATATAATTACTTATAAATAGATCGACCACCATAACATTATTTAAAACATAAAAACATTGCATCATTCAGAAAGAACCACCATATTGCGGTATCAATTCATTCACATCACATCTCAAGGAAAACAGGAAAGCAGAAAGAGATAAAACACAATGTTTCCTTCAAAAACTCCATGTCATATTACTTCTACATCAAAACAGGTTCTCAAAAATTTTCCACAGTTGCGATAAAATAAGAAACAGTCTTCCGTAGAGCATTCAACATACGATCTTAATCAATACATATATCTCTCATAAGCACAAGATCATATCCATGCTCACACACGATGATCCAAATATTGACAAAAGAGTATCTCAACATTACATTCCTATCTCTATTTATAGGCTTGCACCTTTTACAAAATGGTCCACTTGGATCAAATTCCTAACTACTTGGACCAAAAAATACAAAATAATGACCAAGATGAATCTTTGTTGAATTCCTTTCCTTGCACGCCATCTTTATCCTTGCACGTCATCTTCCACCTTGCGCATCACACTAGGTGATTTGCAGCTTATCTTCCTCAAAAACACCCAGCAACAGGCCCCCAACACAATCTTGTGGCTCACCCTCGAGCCACATCAACTAGAAATAGTGTAATCACTGCTTTTAATATTGAAGTCCTCATATTGCTGTGTGACTTCATTGAATTTCTCCGTCACCTTGTCACTGATTTCCATGCATTCTATAACCTCTTGCTCAAGTGGATGTTCAACATTCTTCGTGTTCACCTCTCTTTGGTCATCCTGCACCACTTGAAGTGTAGTAATTTCTTTCCGTAATAGCTGCACGCCAATGTCCTGAAACTCTTTAAGATGAGTTGTGCACCTCTGTTGATGCTCCCATTCCTTCGTGACTTGTTGTTGAAACTCCTTTAATTTCGCTGCTTTTGTGACATGCACAACTGGGGGCATCGTTTTGACTGATGTCCTTAGTGTAGCCAACTGTGCCTTTGCTTCCCTTAGTTTCGTGTTGAGTTGTTCTAATTGTTTTTCCTAGACCAAACTATCCAAAAAATGTGTAGTCACATTTGTAATGAACTTAGCCTCTTGCTCCATCTTTTCAAGCCTCGTTGCAATGTATTCAATGTCCCCCTTTCGTTCCGCAAATTTCTATGGGGGTGTGCCTGGGTTCACTAGTGCGTGCAAGTCTTCAATGTTGTGTTTCAATCCTACAATCACTTTCCTAGCTTTTGCACTTTGGCCTCACTATCTATGTCTTTTGTGATCTTCGAAAGTTCATGGAAGGTGACACAAACCGGCTTTTCCAACCGCTCTCTATCATACAACATCTATGCCTTTTCCATAGTCAAATTGTCTTGCTCCTTCTTCAAGTTCTCGATCTCTTTCTTCACTTCCTCTTATTGCTCCTGTGAATTCAAAGTGTGATCATCGATGATCTGCTACCGGTCGACCAGTTCTTGAGAAGTCAACTTCTGCATTCGCATGAAGGTGTGCATTGATAACTCATTTACATCCAACACAATTGTTTTGAACTACTGCAAATATGTATCAACATCCTTTCTTTGCGTTTCTACTGCATGTGGAGAAATCAGAATAATCCTAGCCCGCTTCCCCATACTAATCTCATTCATTCTCTACAACAGATTTTCTTTCATCATTCTTTCCAAAATTGCATTAATTAAAGATGTGATTTTGTACTTTACCTCTGTAAAGACCTTCGTCGACTACTACCTCAGTTGAGTCTCAGTTGCAGTCATCGCCACCGTGATTTTTGCAATGATGTGGTTCACATGGTCATTTTCCATTGGTGTTGTGCCATTGGCCTCTCCATTCTCTTGCATTCTCTTTTTCCTTGTCTCCTCATATTTTTGTTTGGAATTTGAATCTATCGAGGTCCTTGACGATGCCGCTTTATTAACTCCTGTTCACTGTCATGTGCAGGTGCCTAATCCACTGGCGCATCAGGTGGAGGACTAGTCACATTGTCTAATACTTCCTCCGCACTCATCAGTGCTTTCCACTCCATATTCCAATTGGACACTACTACGTCCATCTCATCATCAGTTAGCTTATACTGTGTAGCTAACCATTGTGGCTTCATATCTCGTCGAGCTTGCACATGTATTGCACATGGAACAATGGTGAATCTTACGACTCATTGGTACTTTGCTACTACTACATCAGAGATCTGTGGAATATTCATGGCTGCAACCTATAATGCATCCCAATAAAACCAAAACTGTATTGTGCATTCCTTCAACTTATCTTGTTCACTAAGATGCCAAAGGTTCTAATACCTCGCGCCCTTGCAGACTTGGGCGACTACAACATCCATACCTTGGAAATCTACAGGCTCTTCCACATGACTAATGCAATCAAGATTAACAACCAACTATATGTGAAGTTTGCTTCCCCTCTTACACCAACATGGCATCTTCGGTCAACTAGTTCATCAAAAAGAGCGACCAGTTCATTTTTACGCCCACGATGCACATCTCAACACATGTAATCACCCTCGAAGTGCATTGATTAGGATGATTCTTACGTAGCAATTTACTAACTAGAATCTTGGCTATGCACAGCGTGATTGTTGATGCTATCCATGACATATGCATGCTCGTCACGATCCAAGCCAAATTTATTTTTGAGCTTGTCAAACAACTTTTTGTCATTATCTTTGTCGCAAATGTACTATGACGGATAGGGCCCCTTCATGGGAAACCTCATAATATGCTATATCAATTCTATAGTGACTGGCACCGAACGGTCCAGCCACATGTAACCACCATGGAGGCATGCCAACAACTATTTGGCGCATGCATTGGCTTCCTTCAATCTCCCAAAATGGGGCATATGAATGAGGCCTAAAATCCCCGATCGTTGCAACCCCTTCTCCCACTCATGCGGAGAGTGCACCATTGGATCGCCCTCTTGTCTCATCCTTTTTTTAAAGGGATCTTCAATACACTCAGTGTACACCAATAGATCATGGCCCTCATTCTTCATTTTATTAGGCAGGGCGCAATGTCAAAAGTGCACTTCATCCCCTTCAGTAAAGATGGCATCTTTATGGGGTACCTATGGTTCCTTGTCTTCTTCCGCTGCTTTGTACCAGGATTGCATGGTTGAACAAAGCCAGGGATGTCCATTGTGGTCACCCTTTCTCTCGCCATGGATCCCTCAACTCCCATTGATGATGGTCTCACCTACTCTCTAGCTTCTATGTCCGCTCGCTGTGAGGATCTAGTGGTTCTCTTCTTCCGCATTGGTGACTTGGGATGATTGGCACCCCTCTTCTTCCACACGATTGGTGATGATCCAACTGGCATGCTGGAATATTCCTCTTCAATTGGGACACCAATGATTGGTGAATACCAAAGACTCCCACTCGATATGTCTTGTGACGTTGCATTACTCACAATTGCTCAACAAGCTCGTGACTATTCACTATTACTGAACTCTGCAACTCAAACTTACTCAACTCTACAACTCAATCTTCACAACTCTTCAACTCAATCTTCACAACGATGAATTCAAGACACACCTCGCCAATTCTTATAGCGTTGGACCAATTGTGTGAAATATTTTCCAATTGTTTCAACCAAATCCCCTATTCATCACCCAAATCTGTCGCTGATCCTCCCGACATAATGGTCGGATCTGCCATTAATGTGCATCTTGTCCAGCATCGCCACTGGATAACTGGTTTAAATGATGCATTAAATTTCAATTTGAATCTATCACGTCTTTGCAGATGTCACCACACTATTCCCTAACTACGACCTAGACACTTCGACTTGTGTTGCCACTTGCTTCTAGTGCGCCAACCTCCTTATTACCACCTCATGCAAAAACACATACATATATTATATTTTATTATGCAATTCTTCAAGCATCACGTTACACTGGGCCCTCTTTGTAGGGCTTGAGACAACTACCATTCACTAACTTAGGTAACATCGTCGCACCACTAAGTTGTTGCAATTGTATTGAAGCTCCCTTGGTAATGAAATTGATAACATAAGGACCCAACCAATGCATTTGCAACTTACTTGGATGTTTGTGAACTTACTGTCTTATAGAAGCACCAGGTCCCCTTGCTGGAAGTGACTTTTCTTGATGTGTTAGTTGTGCCATGCTTTCTGTCAGTCTTTCTCAACCCGCTAATGAAATCCTGTGACAAAGTCATCTTCCTCTAGCTGCACCAACTGAGATAGGATTTCTTCCAAATCTCTTTCGTCATCCATCCATGTCGCTGTTGTGATGCACACACTTGGAACAATGTATTCTATTGGCATGACTTCCTCTTTCCTATACACCAACTTAAATGGTGTCTTCCCTATCAACCTTTTTCAAGTAGTGCGATAAGCCCATAATACTATTGGAATATTCAAATCCCAATCATCATGGTTTGCATTGCAGAACTTTGTGAGTGCATGCTCTACCACCTTATTGAACACCTCAACTATCCCATTATCTTGTGGATGATAAGGGGTAATCTTCTTTTGATGTATCTGGAATTCCTCTATTAGCACACAAATGGTGTGATTGATGAAGTGACTCCCCTGATTTCTCATCAAGATCTTTGGACAACCAAAGCGAGTGATAACATTGTCAAATAGAAACCTTGCTATTGTTTTCTTAGTGCAATCTGCAGCTGGTACGACTTCTTCCCACCTTGTCAAATAAGCTATCGTTGTGATGATATATTGTGCACCAGTTCTCTTTCCTAGTGGGTTAATTGGTCGTACAAAATACATTGCCCATTTATCAAATGGCTACAACATTACCTGAGGTACTAACAAAATATCATCCCTTCGTGATGGCTTCCCAGTTCTTTGGCAAACATCACAAGTCCTTGCATAGTTTGTCGCATCCCCATTAATATTTGGTCACCATAGTCCTATGTGGAGTACCTTCCTAGTAGTTGCACGACCTCTACAGTGTCCACCTGCAACTCTCGCATGTGCTTCCTCTAAGACCCTTTCCTACTCATGCAGTAGGACAAATCACTATAAGATCTCTCCAGGTCCCATATTATAGAGTTCTCCAACAATCAACTGAAAATACGCGACCCGAGCAACCAACTAATTCTTCTAATTTGTAGTGAAACCTTTTGGTGTTGTTCTTGTTGCAAAAAATTGAACTATTTTCTCATAGTAGTCGTCAACCATTCCAACCCTAAATAGTTGTGCATCAGGTAACCCATCTTCAATGTTCGTCAGTTTTTCACCTGTCTCAATTCACGACAAATGGTCAAGTACTGTATTCATGCGACCTAGCTTCACAATGATATTGAAATCAAACTATTGCAAGAGGAGTATCCAATGACATCTATTCCCCCCCAACACAGGCTTATTCACCAGGTATTTCAACTCAGAATGATCAGTGAACATATTGAAATGACCTCCCAACAGATAGTCTCGAAACTTCTACAATGGGTATATCATTTCCAACCCTTCTCTTTTCATCGTGGTATAATTCTTCTCTGTAGATGACATCTTTTGAATGGCACAAGAAATATGGTGATCAATATCCCCTTCACCTGGTTGCACCAACACCACTCCCAGTGTGATTGACGACAGGCCAACATGAACATGGAATTCCTTTGTTCAATCTGAAAAAACCAATATTGGTGTTGTATCCATCTTCATTTTTAATGTGTCACAAGTTCCCTAACACTCATGAATCCACTCAAAATGTGAATCTTTCTTCAGCAACTTCTCCATAGGTTTTGTGATCCTGAAATATCCTCTAATGAACTTACGATAGTATCCCATATGGCCTAATGTCGTTGTAAGTTTCTTCACATTTATGGGTGGCAACAAGTTAAGAATAAGCACAATCTTAGTTCGATCGACCAACAGGCCTTCCTTACATACAATGACCCTAACAAAATCTCGAATGGTGTAAAAATTATACATTTCTTCGAATTCAATGCAATCTGATGTTGTTTACATTGCTCTAACATCAGTCGCATATTTGTAAGATGATCCTTAACCATCCCATAAACCGTTCAATCATCCATGTATACCGCAATTTTTTTTTGTATAAAATCCTTGAACGCAACAACTACAATCCTGGAGAATATTGTAGGCACATTCTTGAGTCCAAATGGCATCACCATGTATTGAAAACAACCCCATTCAGTCACAAAAATTGTCTTATGTCAATCCTATTTAGAAATCTTGATCTGATGATAGCTCAAAAATCCATTTGTGAAGGAATAGATTTCTTGACCGCCCACTCCTTCCAACACTTCGTTAGTAAACGGTGTCTGAAATAGATCATGAAGGCATGCATCATTCCACTTCCTAAGATATTCAATGTAGATCCAAACCTCGTCTGTCTTCTTATCTTGCACAACCATAGGACTGATCCACTCTTATTCTTTAAATGGTTCTATGATTCCTACATCCAACATTCTATTGAGCTCCTCCTTGACTCTGTCTTTGTATCACGGATTCAGGCGATACAGTTGTGGCTTTACAGGCTCCGCATTGGGCTTCGGTGGGATTTTCATTTCTCCCAAATCTCCTAATATCCATTTCATTTCAGAAAAAATCGTTAGAAACAAGTATTGAAACTCATGCAACATATTAGTGATCTTCGCCATGGTTTATTCATCCCAATAGTCTCCAATATTTGTGAATTTTGGTTCCTCCTCTGTCCCAATTTTGACCTTTCGAATCTTCAATGGATGGTGAAATTTGTTTGTCGGCATCTCTGGTGCCACGATATCCTGAATTCCTTCATATTTTGGAATATTGACGTTCTGTGGGTTATCTTCATCATCACTCCCTTGTATCGCATTGTAGCACTCCTTCGTTGACTGCATCATTGGTTCTTCATGTGGTTCCACATGATATGTGACTGGAACTACCTTGAAAACAACGTCACGGATATGCTGTAGAGAACTATGAATCACAGGATCAACATCCACAAAACTGAAGGTGTGACTGAAACAAATTAACACCTCTTCCCATTTCATGATCTCTCTGTAAAGCTCAGCTGATATATACCATTGTCATGACATTTCATCCAACGTGTGCACAAAGCATGTACCCACACATTATTTGGTTGTGACACCCACATGGTATGAAATGAAATCAAATGATCATTAGGATCATTATGCACATCATAATTCTCACCTTGGTACCGTTCTTTTCTGTCGAAGTGAAATTCCATTAACCTACGACATAGAGACCACCCATTGATCGATTTCTTGTGTGTTTCTCACCACCGTACTGGAGTAGCCTTTAATGCTTCATCCAACACCAATAACCTATGTGGTTTTGACACCCTATCTTCAAAATCAATCAGAAATTCAGGTAAATCAGGAAGTCCCTCATAGGTTGGTAACTCAAAAATATCTGTTGCAACTCATCATAGCAACTGAGTAATTTTGCCACACTTTTGAATTAATACCTCATGCATCCGATTCTGCTAGTTCTCCAAGCCATCATCAGAATCTAATAATGCATAGCTATAGCTTCACCAACCCAGCTCTCTATTGGCATTAGGGTGTACATAGTATTCTGAAATATTTTATGCATGATCCCATCCCCCTACAACTTCTTCCTTAACTGGTTCAACATAACTTCTTCCTTCATTTGGATACATCAGGGCTATGGATCTAATATCATGGTTCTTGAAATTTGTAGAAATTCAGGCCTGCAGTAGATTAATTTCACTCACAGCAATTAACAATTGATCATGCAAATTATCAACAATGGAGACTGAATATGGAGCTGTAACACAAAATTATATTAACTGAGTGTACAATAGCCAACCCTGTAATAACATAGGCTGCTGAATATATAGAATACATGATCAAATCAAATGCATAAGGAAGCATCCAAATCTAGCATAAAGCAGGCTTACCCAAAATAGGCAAATCCCCCATAGGTGTAAAAAGCTGATCCCAAATCTATCAAGGACCCCACAAATTAGCAATGGTGCATGGGAAAGCTAAAGAGTGGTCAAATGGAAGTTCATACATGATTTTACATGGAGGAAAGAGTGGAGGAGGAAGAGGCAACAAAGCTGATTCACCTCACCTAGTCTTGCTTTCCTATGTGCCTTAAAACACTGAAAAAGCAGGCAATAAAGCAAAAAAAGAAGAAGGGCACCTAGGAGGCCAGGAATAAAGTAGATTTGATTCCTAGGACTTTCCCAAGCACTCCATGAGTCAATAATGGCAAGTTTGACCTCTATGGATAGGCAATTGACAACTTGCACATGGTGGGACTCATGGACTAGGCAAATAAGACAAAATAAATGAAATAATGTCTAAGTGGGTAAATACTATGGGTTGATTATTCTAACAAAATTCATCACACGCTTCTTGAATTTGATCCTCACCAAGCTGTCATTAGCCCATATAATCCCTAGTAGTGTGAGATATGAGCTTCCTTCATCAACAATCTCGATAACATTGAAATCCACATAAGTCCTCATTCCTTCAACTTCCACTGCTAGATGCGGTACTCACCTAATCGGTGTCACTCTGGCTTAGTTATCCAATTGCAACTGTATAGGGGACCAAAACAGCTATGGTTTCCCCATATTTTCCCATGTCTACTTCATCAAAATGTTCACGTCCGATCCTAGATCCATAATAACTGAATCGACTTTGTAATCCCCAATCTGGATATTCATTCCCAATTTTCTTCTTGTACAGGGAGTTCACAGCAGACTCCTTTTGCCCCTTCTCTGGTCGATGCAATAGAATCACGATCTTGGAGAGTGAAGTAGGATCTTTTGCCAGCGACAAACAACATTCAAAGAAGTTTTTCAAGGTACTGAGTTGCGCGGGGCCGTGCTTATACCAAATTTTAATGAAAAACAAGTGGCATTTCATAAACATGCAACTTACCCGAATCTCTTCTTATAGCATCACATTCTTCAAAGAACGTATCCCTCTCAGTGTCGAAATCAAATTGCACCTTTTTTGTACAACCAATCAAACTTGTGGAATCAGGCCATCATCTCCTATAATTGCACCTCCGTGAGTAATAAAGACAACATAAGCAGACTGAACTCTGGGTTCTATTGAGATCTTTGCAATTGTTGGTCCCTTTTTCTGGTTTGGTGGTAGATTCACTAGCTAGTTCACATCCTGATTTTCTTTTTGGTTCTGGTTCTAGGGTGGTGAAACATTCCTTTATTTCCACTTCACAAGAAGTTGTGGACATTCTTCAACTATGTGATCTGCAATAGTACAGTAGGTACATTGTGACTGCAAGTTTGGAAAATATCTCTGGTAGTGCCCCAACACTCCGCAATTATAACATTGCACAGTTCTATGACCTCGTCCTCCTCCTTGACCAAAACCTTCACCTTGTCCTCCTCAAAATCCATCGTGAAATCCTCCCTACTATTGATATTGTGGTTGATTGAACTGCTGTGGATTTGGATGTGGTTGCACATAATGCGGTTGAATATGCTGCGACTGCTACATAGCATACTGCATCTAGTTATATTGTGGTTGCATCGGAGTAAGATGCAGTTGCAGCACAAAATGTAGTTGTAGTTTCAGCTGTGGTACAAACTGTAGCTACGGTTGTGGTTGTACCACATTTATTGGCGATCTCTCAGCCGACCGATAATCTTCTCCCTTCACGTAATACGCATCCATCATCCTCTCTTGGAATAAATCATATGCTCAACAGTCCTTGTCTTCATGCCTAGCAGATCGACAAAATGTTCAATACAAATTTGTAGGTTTAGATACCATCTTTTGCATAAACACATAGTCTTCATGTTGATGTTCGTGAACTTGACAAATGTGACACCATGGCATGCCACTATGACTTAGTGGATTGGTAGCTCTCGACAAGAGATAATTTAAAAAATATGGGCACTGATCCTTATGATGTCCTTCCGTATGACATCAATTACACCATATTTCCTCATGATGCTCCCTTTCCTTCTTGATATCTTGTAATTGGATCATTATGTTCACCATTTGCAATTGAATCTGATTCATGCCAACTCTAGTATCTCCAACAGGTGAAGCTTCTAGCTTCATCATGATCTCTAGAGCCTTGCTTTTTTTCACAATCTTTTGATGCATCAAAGGAATCCTGATATGTGGTACTAATGCTGCAATGAACCACTCCTTGTGATGTACATCACTCATTCCAAAACTGAATTTTTCCATCAATGTCTTGAACCGCTTATCAAAATCCTAGATAGACTCATTTGGATATTACTTGATCTCTTTTACTTCCATGAGCTATTGCGCCTACGACTTAGGCTTCCTAAACTATTTGATCAATCGAGTTATAATCTATATTAGAGTCTTCATTAGAGTCCCTTTGGGAACTTGTACAAACTTCATGAACCAATCCAGTGCACGACCTCAAAAAGTTGTTTCCAACTGACCTTTCTTAACATCATCATCCTGAGCCTGCTTCATAGTCCAAACTGCTTCACACAGAAATCAGTATTGTTTAGGATCCTCGATCTGATTCCATAAAATAGAGGTAACTTTACATCATCTACCACCATCCTAGGCCTCCTTCCTACGTTCGTTGATCTGCTACTATTAGAGTGTTGATGACACGTTATACAATTTGGTGTTG
Organism: Pseudotsuga menziesii; assembly: GCA_001517045.1. NCBI lineage: Eukaryota > Viridiplantae > Streptophyta > Pinopsida > Pinales > Pinaceae > Pseudotsuga > Pseudotsuga menziesii. The sequence goes on from LPNX011048195.1 coordinate 70,368, forward strand.
AGCTAGTATTTCTTCTTAAGTGCGGTGCAATGCATGGAGTTGTGGGTACGTTGTTGCTCGGGGTGGGTCTTTCTTCAGGCTAGGGCATATCCTGGTCATCTCCTTCATTGTTGTAGGGTCACTTTTCCCCTTGTGATATTCTCTCATAGCTCCTTGTTTCAGTCGCAACAGGACTCTCCTCAGTCTTCTGCCTCTTCTCTTGTCAAAATCTTACTCCACTTCGTAGAAGACCACGTCCTTCCTCGGCTTCCTTCACAGTCTCATCGTAACTTCCATACATTTATCCCATATCATTCCATCCAATCCTCTTCTCCATGGTACTCGTAGCCTCTGCACACCAGGTCTCTACTCGTCAGAGTTCATCTTCAATATGCCTTTTTCACAAATGAGCATCTTAATCGACAATTACAAAGCTAACAAAAACCTACCTCTTGGTCCTTTGAATAACTCCCTTTTCACGTCGCTGTAAGACTTGAATGTGTCAACTACAAACTCAGTGATGTAACCTTCCAAGATGCTGTCAAGCGACACTTTGATGCTCTATTATCTACCTCCTACGGCTGCTGGATCAACTCTGGGGTCCTGCAAGTGGGTTCATCTATTGAAAATTTGTCTTCGATAAGTCAATTGTGCCAACCACTCATACAAGATGATCAAAAACTCAGAGAAGAAGTAATTGTGGAGATTAGAATACAGGTACCTTCCCAACCACTCTTCTATTGTTATTCCAGGGTTATGATTTTCTTCTCCTACGAATTCTTGATCTTTTTGGTCGAACCAATATTGAATTTCTGGTCTTGTCGGATGCCACAACATATCCTCCTTCTCCTTGCACTATGGTCCCAAAAATAGAACCATTTGTTGATACCGATTTGTCAACATGGGTTCACTCTTTGTCGACATGCTTAACTCAATGATATCCTTGAGCACCGACCCAGATAGGTTTTACCCTGTCCAACAACACATGTGGAGTAGATGAGGTCTCACCTGAGGTGTTTAAGGGAGAACTATCAAAACCATGTTTTCGTAGTAATAAGGAGGGTTGTGCATTTACTTGTTGTCTATTGCAACATTACTTCAGATATCTAAACAAGAGTTTATTATTGCATATCCATACCATCAATTATTAGATCTCATTAACACATTCATATCACAGTAATACAATTACTTATAAACAAATCAACCACCATAACATGATTTAAAACATAAAACAATCACATCATTCAGAAAGAACCATCATACTGCGGTATTAATTGATTCACATCACATCTCAAGGAAAATAGGAAAGCAGAAAGAGATAAAACACAATGTTTCCATCAAAACTCTGTCATGTCGTATTACTTCCGCATCAAAACAGGTTCTCAAAATATTTCCACAGTTGCGATAAAATAGGAAACAGTCTTCTGCGGAGCATTCAACATATGATCCTGATCAATACATCAATCTCTCATAAGCACAAGATCATATCTGAGCTCACACATGATGATCCAAATTTTGACAAAAAATATTCTCTCAACATTACATTCCTATCTCTATTTATAGGATTGCACCTTTTACAAAATGGTCCACATGGATCAACTTACTAACTACTTGGACCAAAAACTATAAAATAACGACCAAGCCAACTCTTTGTCTACTTCATCGCCTTGCACACAATATTTCTCCTTGCGCATCATCTTCCACCTTGCGCATCACCCTAGGTGCTATGCAACATATCTTCCTCAAAACCACTTGCCAATAGGAAGACCAATCAAGTCTCTACCAACTCATACATAAGCTTGACCTAGACCTTTCTCTGAATTTTCAAAAAATCAAAGAATGAGAACAACTCAAATTAAACTAATGAAGAAATTAAAAGCAAATCTACTTCCTTTGAATTTGATTAAACAAAACTCAGAGATTTTGATCTACACTTCCTTTTTAGAATTCTTCTTCAACCAAAATCAAAACTACAAGAAGCTCACAAGACAATTCAGCTAGTTCTTGGAGATCTAACCTAGCTAATCTTAAATCAAATTCTAGATTTTAATTCACAAATAAAATTAATAGGAACAATCTAGAACAAGTTCATAAATAAAAAATACAAATTCCAAACTTGAAAACCAATTCGGGATTAAAAACCATACCTAGAACCGCTGCTTGAAGGTGTAGTATAGAGAGTTACTGCTCCAGTAACGTATATTTCTGTTATCGGGAATATTGCACCTTCTGCGGACAGAAGTTGTTCCTATGGTCTAAATGGTTCAGATCCATAACAAATAAGTGAATGACAAAGGATGAAAACCTTCCCTAGATGTTGTAAGCACCTAGAATAATGCTTTGATGACGAACCTGTGTACCTCCAAAACATGTCAAACAAACAAGAACATCAAAGCTACTGGAACATTATTCACACATCCATACTAGTGACTAAGGAATATAGTAACATATACATGCGAGATTAGTACAACAGATATGTGGGACAGAAATCAGCTTTGAATTAAGAAATAAATGGAGAATCTTACAACCATTGCCTTAGTGTTGACAAACTTCTCCACAAGACAAACACCTCATCCCTGATAGCTCCAACTTGCTCTCTTGTGCTCTCTAATGGATTGGACTAGATAGTCAATTCAACAACATAACATTACCATTCAGTTCTCCCCCTTAACTATGGGACATGAGCTTGTATTTATAGGGCTCAATGGATAGGGATAGTTGAGAGAATTATGGGTGAGGTGGCTATAGGATCCTATCAATAAGGATATCATCTCCAACCAACCCAAATTGATAGGGATAAGGGAGGACATGAGGCTCATGTTCTAGAAACCTCGAGAATCCTCTTTTTTTCCAATTTTACAAAGGGTACCACTTATATACCCTTATGACAGAGCGGTGTAGGTAAGAACCACTTCAAGAACAAAGCACATATGCAGTGGCACCGCTTTTCTATAACAAGACTCAGGCAGTGCTAAACAAGGTACCGCTCATTAGCTAAAGAGAAAAAGTGGTGCTAGGGTTTTTTATGTAGAATTGATAGCTAGAGCATGTTTCCACTCCAATTTTGGGATTTAGGGAAAACATAGGTGTTAAGGCTCTCATCACATGTTGGTGATAGGATTTGGGTATAATAGAATTCCCCCCAAAGCATGAGGCTTAGAGGGATACAATAAGCGAGAGCTTTGAGATAACACGTTGTCACTTCGAGGTAAAATTCATCCTGATTGGAGAGTGTCGTCGAGTAGGAATCTACAATACATCAATACTTTTGACTCATAGAAAAATGTAACCAACTCATGGCTGCAGACCAATACAAGGCATATCCATGAGAGGAATAAACAACCATGGCTACTAGAATACAACGTAGATACAGGTGATAGAAGACTCAAAAATGCACATAACTACCATACATACAATGTAGATCTATGTCATACAGACACAAATTTGAGCATAGCCATGACCATACAAATGTGGATCCATGCTTGATATATAAAACTCCATCGCAACCTAGGGAAAGCAATGAGTGCTAAACAAGTACCTGTTGGAGACATTTACCACCAAACACACTCATTTTGGTCAATTTGGCCTAGTTAAACCACTTTCCTAAGTATTATTGACTTAATTGACATCAGTGGAGCATTAAATGTCATCAGCTAGATCACATCCATGCCTACCTTCAGTCAAGGAGGCTAACTTAGCCTTCTCCTACTTTCAGGGAGGCTAACTGGAGCACTCCGGGGGTGATCTGAGTGTCATTAATGCACCTAATTGCTCAATGCTAACTGATGGTTACAATCAGTTAAACAGGGTAGTGAAGGTGCCTTCCTTCATTAAATTGTTTATTTAATGATTATTTAATGAACTGGAGTCAACAGGGGTTCCTCCAACCACTTCTGATGTTCAGTTACACTTCAGTTAACCTCATTGGGGTTCATTGGAGTCATTGAAGCACTACCACTTGATGGTTTGCTTGTTGTGGCATGTGTCTGATCTCTTCCAGTTAAGGCTCAATCATTTATTGCACTCCCACTTCAGTTAGGGCTTAGTTGAGTCAATTAGGGTTTTTATCAGTGGTTAACTTGAGTGTTGACTATGGCTTACATTCAGTTAAGCTAGACTCACTCATTCAATTCGAATGACCTCCTTAGGAATTCAAATTGCTTCTCATTAATGCTTGTAGCACAACATTGTAATGTAATTATTCATTCTTTTTGTGAATATACAGAGCGACTACTCATTCTGTAGCCCGATTTACACCATTTCATGAGTTATTTGTTAATTAATATTTTATGAGACAATTGTTTCGTCCATAGATCACTATGCAAGATTAATATGGTATCAAAGCTCACGGCGGGACGAAGCTCTATCTCTCAAAAAACAAGCTTTTTGATAGATTTCTGCATGAAAATTGAGCAATAGCCCAAAAATTCAGCACTGCACCAGAAGCCAAGGCTTACCACTTAATACCCCAAGTAAAGAAGTTGTTGATCAAGCTTTCTTGATTGACTATGCTGGGTGTGATGAAAACCTAAAATGTGCAGGCTATTTGACCTTACATTGCCCTTTCTTTTGTGATTTTTCAGGTTTTCTACAGGTGAAGCATTCGCTCCAGTAGATCTAGATGGCCTCCTCAGTAGATATTTTCACTCCGTACAATTTCCACTCATGGAAAGGAGACATGGGGATTCAACTGCACTCCAGAGGATTGTATAGAGTCACCATGGACACTGAAGATAAGCCTACTTCTGCAATAAAGAAATCAAGATTATTGAACAAGAAGGATGAAGCATTCGGGTTCTTGTGCCTCTGTATTTCCTGGGATCTCCTTTTCCATCTTGCAGGATAGAAGAATCCAAAAGAAATTTGGGACAAATTGGAAGCCCTATATGGAAAGCAGGATGATTTGAGAGTTTACCAGCTTGAAAATGAATTGATGTCTCTCCATCCCTCCAATTTCGAGACCTTGAATGAATTTTTCACAAAGTTCAAGCACACAGTCTTACTCTTGAAGAAATGCAAAGTGGAGAAGGTAGATGATCAGCTCATCCTCACCATACTCTCCAAAATTGGAGCTGATTATTTATTTTTTGTCTCTACATTCCGTGTGGGGAAGCTCACAACCCCTGGATGGAAGATGCCTACACTCAATGCCTTCATTGAGTCCCTAACAAGAGAACATGATAAGCTTGTCCAAATGGGGATCATCAGTTCCTCCCATGATCAAGCCCTCCATGTCTTGAGGCCCAAAGATATGAAGGGTAAAGGAAAGCAGTAGAATAACACAAAAACTAAATTCAAAGCTCTTAAGCCTAGAGTTGAAAACCAACAGCATGTTGAGTCTTCCGGCTCAAGGAAGAACAAAGGAAAAGGGCACCATGGAAAGGAAAAAGTCAAGTGTTCATACTGTGGGAAGGGATTCCACCATGAACATGCCTGCATGAAGAAGAATCTTGATGAAGCAACTTCTCTCCTTGAGAGAAATCACATCAATATTTCGGAAATCTTTCAGAGAAGAGATCAGCAAGATCAGGAACCACAACATGAAAAAGGTCATTCCCTCATGGCAAGCACTTCGAAGTCCAAAGCAATATTGATTGATTCTGGAGCTTCGAACCACATGATGGCTGAAAGAGACTCCTTTTCATCCTTGGAGACCGGAAAATCCATCCCCATCCACATGGGAGATGACTCCACCATCATTTCAGAAGGACAAGGTATAGTTGATCTTGAGAATGGCTATTTTTCAAATGTTTTGTATGTACCGTCTCTGGCATCAAATATCCTTAGTATCTATCAAATGACACATACAGGAGTTCCTAAGAGAGTTTCTTTCATCCCAAATGATGTTGAGATAACGGAACTTGCATTCAGGAAACTCATTGCTAAAGGTCTTGCAAACCATCATGCAAAAGCCTATGAGTTCTCCCACTTTGTGCCGGATGCAAAGCCCACCTCTCTGCTAACTCATGGAAATGAGGTTATAAGGATGTGGCATGAGAGGTTTGGCCATCTTAATTTCAAATATTTGTAGCAATTACAGAAAAATTCCATGGTTGAAGGCTTCCCAGTCATCAAGGCAACCATTGGAATTTGCAAGGGTTGTGTGATTGGAAAACACCTTGAGCACAAGTTCGATCGGGGGAAGGCAAACCGAGCTACATGCATATTGGAGCTGATACATTCTGATATCATCGTCCTGATTCCTATCACATCCATGAATGGATCAAGGTATCTTATGAATTTTATTGATGATTTTTCAAGGTACACATGGGTCTTCTTTCTCAAAAATAGTTTGAAGTATGTGAAATTTTTTTTGAATTGAAGGCCTTGATTGAGAATGCCTCTGGAATTAAGATCAAGATATTGAGATATGATAATGGAGGGGAGTATGTCAGTAATGATTTTCTGCACATATTCTCCCAAAGTGGTATTCAGGTCCAACATTCAATTCCCTACACCCCCCAGCAGAACGGAGTACCGGAAAGGAAGAATCAGTCTCTCAAGGAGATGACCACCTGTATGTTGGAATCAAAGAAGTTGGTTGAAAATTTGTGGGATGAAGCCATGAATGATGCAGAATACATTCAGAACAGTGTGCCACACTCATCCATGAAAGGTAAGACCCCTTTCTAAGCATACTTCAGACACAAGCCAGATGTGTCGAACCTGCGGGTGTGTGGGTCCACTGCATGGGCCCGGATTCCACTTGATAAAAGAAGGGGTTTGCAACCGCAAAGAATCGAATGTATATTTATTGGGTATATTTATGAACAAAAAGGTTTTAAGCTTCTAGATATCAAAAAAAAATATATCATCATCGAGAGAAGTGTCAAGTTCGATGAGCCTCTTTAGGAGGTGGAACTAGTGAAGGAGAAAACTACTGAATTTCCTTCCTATTCTACTGAATATTTGGATGATGAAATTGGGGGTGATGACCCTGATTTGGATGCTATGATTTATTATATCAGTGTGCAGAAATAATCATATGCTGAATCAGAACCTTAAGTGCAAAATCATCTTCCCACATGGGCCCGACAGACACTCTCCTTCGCAGGAGATAACATTGGAAATCCAGATGATCCAAGGAGAACTCAGTCTGATTTCCAAAGAGAAGGTATTGCGCTCTCTTGTCCTGATAATTTTATGTCCAAAAATTGATATTTTATTATTATTTCAGATATAAAATCCTACTACCATGCTCAGAAGGATTCGAGATGGCAATTTGCAATGGATGAAAAGATGAATTCTCTTCAGAAAAACACTACTTGGGAGCTAGTTTCTCTTCCTCTGGGAAGGAAATTGGTTCAATGCATGTGGGTGTTTCGGACCAGTTTTTTTGCTGATGGAAGAACCTACAAATATAAGGCAAGGCTGGTGGAAATTGTTTTCTCTCAGGTCCAAGGAGTGGACTACCATGAGACTTTTGCATCGGTTGCAAAAATGGACTCCATCTACCTAGTTTTGGCAATTTCAGCATCCAAGCACTGGGAAGTGCATCATATGGATGTTAAGTCATCCTTTATGCATGGAGATATTCATGAGGAGATATAAATGAATCATACTAAGGGATACATCATTGATCCATCTTTGATTTGCAAGCTAAAGAAGTCACTATATAGGTTAAAACATGCCCTAAGAGAGTGGTATTCCAAGATGGATGCCTTCCTTATCTCGCAAAACTTCCAAAGGTGTAGATAAGATAAAAATGTGTATTTACAGCAGTATTATGGTCATTTAATTATAATTTTTTTATATGTTGATGAATTACTGATCACAGGTAGCACAGTTGCTTCCATTTCAGCCATCAAAACTGCTCTCCACAATGCCTTTGAAATGAGTGATTTGGGGCTCCTAAAATAATTTTTGGGGCTTGAAATTGAGCAAAATTTTGATGGGATAATGGTCACTCCGTACAAATACATTTCATACCTGTTATTCAAGTTTAACGTGGCTGAATGTATGCCTGCACCATTCCCTTTCCTTTCAGGGATCAACCTTGAAGAAGGAAAAAGCACACCTCCCATGGACTGCACTATCTATCGACAACTGATTGGTAGCTTATTGTACTTGACACATTCTCGGCCTGATATATGTTATGCCATGAATGCTGTATCAATATACATGCATAAGCCTCATGATATTCATTGGAAGGAATCCAATTGGATCCTCCAGTATATTCAGGGAACCAGGACCTACGACATTCACTATGCTGCAGACTCTGAGCTAGAGCTGGTTGGATACACAGATTCCGATTGGGCGGGTGATTCTATTGATTGGAAGTCTAATTTAAGATATGTATTCATGATTGGTGGTGGCCCAATTTTCTGGTCTAGCAAAAAGCAGTCTGACATAGAACTATCTTCAACAGAGGCTGAGTATCTAGGAGTGGTGAATGCTTGCATCCAAGCAGTTTGGTTGCAAGGAATTCTTTCAGAGTTTGATCTTGGTAGTACTTTTTCCACTGTCCTATTTTGTGGAAATAAAATTTCTATTAAGATATCCATAGATCCAGTTGCTAGGCAGAGGACCAAGCATGTAGAGATCCACATGCACTACATCAGGGAGCTAGTGCATGACAGGACCATCATACTGCAATACTGCCCGACTGATGAGCAGATTGCAGACATCTTCACCAAGAGATTTTCAAAAAAGAAGTTCACTTACCTCCGTTCATTGTTGGGGGTGAGTTCATTAGGGTGAGTCATACTACTTTCAGTGTTCAGCTTGAGGGGGGGGTTTTCCCATTGCGTTTTGCCTCTTTTCCACACTCAGTTTGTTTTTTAGCATTGATTCAGTTTCAACATTGTATAGGGTGACCTATGGAATTAGTTTCCAAGGCCCTTGCATTTTTATGCATTAATGTTATCTAACTCCTCCTGAGTATAGCTTAAGGCGGGGTGTTGGAGACATTTACCACCATACACACTCATTTTGGTCAATTTGGCCTAGTTAAACCACTATCCTAAGTATTATTGGCTTAATTGACATCAGTGGAGCATTAAATGTCATCATCTAGATCACATCCACGCTTACCTTTAGTCAAGGAGGCTAACTTAGCCTTCTCCTACTTTCAAGGAGGCTAACTGGAGCACTTCGGGGGTGATCTGAGTGTCATTAATGCACCTAATTGCTAACTGATGGTTACAATCAGTTAAATAGGGTAGTGAAGGCACCTTCCTTCATTAAATTGATTATTTAATGATTATTTAATGAACTGGATTCAACAGGCGTTCCTCCAACCACTTCTGATGTTTAGTTACACTTCAGTTAACCTCATTGGGGTTCATTGGAGTCATTGAAGCGCTACCAATTGATGGTTGGCTTGCTGTGACACATGTATGATCTCTTCCAGTTAAGAATCAGTCATTTATTGGACTTCAACTTTAGTTAGGGATTAGTTGAGTCAATTAGGGTTTTGATCAGCGGTTAACTTGAGTGTTGACTATGGCTTACATTCAGTTAAGCTAGACTCACTCATTCAATTCGAATGACCTCATAAGGAATTCGAATTGCTTCTCATTCATGCTTGTAGCATGACATTGTAATGTAATTATTCATTCTTTGTGTGAATATACAGAGCGACTACTCATTTTGTAGCTCGTTTTACACCATTTCATGAGTTATTTGTTAATTAATCTTTGATGAAACTATTGTTTAGTCCCTAGATCACTGTGCAAGATTAATAGTACCCAGGGTCTTCGTCTCATTTTACACAAAGTACGATTCTATCCATGTGATTACAATGTTCTGAATTCGAACATGGTAGAAACCACTTGATTACCAACCAATGATGTGAACCGTTAACAAGTGTGAGGGAGATCACCATTGATGTCAATGATTCCCAAGGTAACCTAGTACAATCTACTGAGTGTGAATAGATGTGTTGATGTCGAACACCTAGTTGATTTTATCGATCAAAGGTCAATGATGTGAACCTATGTCAAGAGTGAGAGAATTTTTCATTGAGGCATACAGATCTCAAGGTACTAAATTTGTTTCTAAGGCTATTTCCCAGATGATGAGCTGATGTTGACAGGAATAGTCTCATAGAAGGAAGGCCATGGTGAATCCTACATTGATGACACAAAACTCAAAACAAAATTATGGAATGATGTGAATGAAGTAACCATAAGACTGACTCAAAGGTACTGACATAGAGACTGTTTTTACTACAAAGGTAAACTTTTTCAACTTCCCTTTGAACATCGGGTGACACGACAAAATACTTGGCAGCATGACTAGACCAGACAAACACACAGTGCGATGGTGGACAATGCATTCTTTTGAAAGACTAAAAGGAGTGACATGACTCATGAAAGTGGATCACCATGAAAATCAGCTAAATACCCAATTGACTGAAATGATATGCAGACAAGTTGCATGTTCAAAGGTAACAACAAACTGCCATTTATTTGCAAAATGATTCCCTTCCCTTAATTTCCCCATCATGGTTGATGAGTGCCTCTTTTCATTTTTACGAGTTCAAAGAGGGTAACAAACACTCGTTGTAGCTCGTCCAAAGACAAGTCCAAACTCATATGTTTTATGAACCCGAGAGAGGAGGGGTTTGTTCCCAAAAGAGGGTCTCTCAATGTTTAATTTAATGATTCCAATGAAATTTAACTCGGTATCGTTCATGTTTATAGAGTTTGAATGACCATGGAAGAAGACTCCACAGGGTCCTTTTTAGTAAATAGTTCATCTGAACTAAAAAAGTGATAACCTATCGTCAGATGAACGACTCTTCAAGTGCTTTAATGAGCATGAATAAAACAAGATCACTCGACAATATTTTCGTATTTAAGGAGCCTGAAAAGAGTTTAAAGAAGACTCCACTAGGTATCTTTTCATGATGAGGGATTTTATGAGTCTGAAAAGAATCAGAAAAATACTCGGACCTTTGATGCTAAGTTTGGAGAGCATGACCAAAGTGTTGCAATAAATGCTCAAAGACTTTTTCCGTTTTATGGTAGTGCGAAAAATTCAAAAACAAACTCCCAATAATTTTACTGCTACCGCTCTTTATCCTCCAATGAATTAAAAAACAACTGTTAAACTCACCAATAAATGACATTAAAAGATCATGACTGATAGTTTTCTTGTAATAAATGATTTTAAAAACAAAACTATGACATGCCAAAACCTAGAATGCTTATAAAAGTTATGTAAATAGTAAAAAACAAAACATTTTACCATTTACCAATAGTGGAGAGCTTTTGGAGAAGTTTCTTAGTCAGATTTTCAGTTGGTGATTCCGGGAGCATCTACCATCAGATTTACACACTGTTAGTTCCAGGTAAAAGCTTGAACCTTTCTCTTTCATTTTATGCTTTAATTTTTTCTTTTCGGGGTTGGTTTGGGCAATTTAAGTGAGCACTAAAACCATGAATGTGGGCATCGCTCTTATCCCTTACAAGATAAGCAGTACCCCACAAGAACCATGCCTACAACACTTCACTCAGGCTATGCCACCGCCTGTCCTCAATGAGACTTAGGCAGTGTCGGCCATGGGTAAAGAAAAACACATGCACAAGACACAATAGATGATTTTTGATGATTCAAATGGTTGATAGTGTTTCTAATTGGCCTTGTGATGGTTTTTGGTAGGTTTCCATTGATAAAAAATGGTTATGTGGAAAGAGAGGCAACATGAAAATGATGATGCATTTGCCGAACGAAATACGGGATGTATAGCCGCGTTGAGGGACTGTGGTCTCCTCATGGGGACTTCACTTAGTGAACCTCTCACATAGCATGTGCGATTGTGGGATATTAAAGAATACCCTTAATTTCTAGAGATATTGACCCACACTCTTTTTGTTGAAAGCCCCTCCCAATACTTAAAACCTCCTCCCCACCCCTTTTTATACCTCAATCCTTATAAACCACCCTACCCACCCCCACCTTAAACCCCTCATCCCCCCAATACCTGCAATATATTGGTTCAATTTTTGATAATTTTAAAACCCACAATATGAACTAACGTGATAGGATATTAGTCAACAAGTGAAGCCCCCGTGGGTCTCCTGAAGTTTTTTCTTACACCCAACATGGTGTCACATGAGCGTTTATTAGAGCATATTCTCCGTATGTGGAATCCAAAGCAACAATTTTTTGAGGTGGGTGCTCATGTATTGACAATTGAAGTAGAAGATATATACTTCTTGACAGGCCTATCAAGATGGGGTGCTCCCATCTCTTTGATTGGTTCCCATGGAGGGAACATCACCACCCAAGAATTGATAAATTGTCATTGTATTCCTGGGACCAGAACATCAGGGAAGAAAATTCCCATCAAAGCAGTGGTGGATGGCCCTCTTCGCACAGTCTTATTTACCATGCAGAGAGTGGCAAGGATCCAAGGGGTTCATCAAGCATCTAGAGTGCATATGCTCTACACTATAGAGGCTATGGAACCCAAATTCTTCAACTGGGTGTAGGCTCTACTTTCGGTTTTCAAAGATCAATTGACCAAGTGTCGGCAGGGAGAGTTGAAGCAGTTCAGTTTCAGATCCATCTTAGCGTGTTTCTTTTTTGAGTGGGTCCCCCAGCTGAGACCCCAGGTGGTATTCACAGAGTTGAGGGCGAGAGACCCTCGCATGTTGAGGTGGGTCCAGATCATGGCCTGCATAGGGGCAGGTAGAGGCAAGGTGAAGTTTGAAGACCCATTTTTCCAATGGCTAAGAGACCAGCTCCTCATGGTTGAGGACTATGCATATGCGGGTACTGACTTCAGTGGTGACCCTGATCTACTGCTTCCACCTGGTGCATAGTAGGGCAACATTGGTAAGAAACAAAAAACCTAAAATGGCAATTGTGTTTTTATGTTTTAATGTTTTATATTTTTTATGTGTAGTAATGAGAATTAAATTTTTTCATGCAGATGTTGGAGCAGCACAACCTGGGGGATCCTCCCCACTATACAGACGAGCCGAAGCTCATTTTATTCCACAGGGAAATGATGTGATGGGGGAGCTAGAGGAGAACCTCGAGAGGTTAAATCTAGACATACCAGATGCTTCGATCGATGACCTGCCACTAAGGTACCAGAGGCCCACTGCAGGAGTACCAGGACGTTTCAGTAGACTGCTACATTGAGTATCCTGGGAGGTCATGTGTTACCACGAGCATCACTAGATGATAGGTTACATGATGTATTACTGAAAGCTGATAGATAGCTTCAGTATTTTTGTATGATGATTTTTTTCCTGAAAGCCTGAGCGATTCAGATGAGGTCTCGTGACCTTTTTTTTGTAATATATATATATACATACTGACTTCTACTTTTGGTGTTTATGCGTCTCAAATGGAAAATGTATTTACATGAGTTTTACGTGTCTTTTACAGTTTATTTATAGTGAACCATGTTTGATTTTCACGTCATGAATGGGCAATATGCCAATCTAGGATATAATTTTCCAATGAGTCAGCAACTGCATTATCTTCCCTAGGGATATGACTATAGGTAATAATTTCAAATGACCTCTCCAATAAATGTACCCTCTAGAAGAGGTAAAGAAGCATGGGATTCCTGATAGAATAGACATGGTTTAATTGACAACCCACTAGTTGTGAGTCCATCAAAACTATCAAGTTGTGAACATCTTGGGAGGCAGCTTCAGTCAAAAGACCTATGACTGCTCGATACTTGGTGATATTGTTGGTAGCGGGACCAATACAAACCGCTCCTAAACTGACCAAATAGTAAGCCGGGGAATAGAGAACCCATGCAGCTGAGGCAAGATTCAAGGTGTGGGGGCAAGCACCATTAGCAAAGCCATAGAAAGCCATCTTCTCTGCATGACTACAACATGGTATAAACAGATACAGACACTAAACTCAGAACCATATTGAAAATACTTAAGCACACTAAAAATTCAAGTAATATACATATATACAAGGTGCTATACAAGAAAGATCTAGTCATAGTACCTCTTCAGGTACAACCCATTGCAAGGTTGTCTTTAGGGGCTTCCATCATAATCCATGAGCTCGTAGGCCCCTTTCTCTAGAACTTTGGAAATAACAAAAGGACCGTACCACATGGATTCAAACTTCCCTTTCCCTAATTTGTCATGTCTTTGATCATAGGTTAAAACTAGGTCACCTTCATTAAAGGCACGAGGTTGGAAAGACTTGTCATACTGCGCCTTGACGCATTTCTTATGTGCCTCATTGGCTAAGGCAACATCTCTTCTAGTTTCGTCAAGGTTGTTTAAGTAGAGAAATATTTCTTCCTCTATGGAAGTGTCTGGGAGAAGTTCGACAACAAGTTTCAAAGATGGAATTTGACATTGAATAGGCAAGACAACTTCTAGTCCATAGACAAGCTAGAAGGGTGTAAAACCAGTAGCTTTTTTTACCGAAGTCCTATAAGCCCAAGGAGCGGAGAAAAGAGTATGGTGCCAGTTGGATTTCTGGTCTCCAACCATCTGACGCAGCATTGTTTTCAAAAATTTGTTAATGGCCTCGACTTGACCATTAGCATGCAGATAATAGGGAATTGAGTTTTCATGACAAAAACCTAGCTTAGTACTTAGTTCCTCCATCATTTGATTGCAGAAATGTGATTCGTGATCTGTAACTATGGACTGTGGGACTCTGAATCTTGCTATCACATGATTGAACAAGAAGAAGTGGCAATTTTACCATACTCTGCATATGTAAGCATAGCCTCATCCCATTTCATAAAATAATCAATGGCTTAGATGATGTAACCATGCCCCCCAGCTAAGGTAGGATTACAATGCATATAATCGATCCCCCATTTGGTGAAAGGGCCAATGATAATGATGGGGTGTAACGAAGTAGGGTGGGTGCATTTTTTCGGATAGAAATTTTGATAGGGTGTGCATTTCTTAACAGCCTCATGACAATATTTAAAGAGTGAAGGCCAGAACTTAGCCGATACGAAGGATTTTCTGGGCTGTAGCCATCCCAGATAGATGATTGCCACATGCTCCAGAATGGCAGTCATTCAAAACTTGTTCAGCTTCCTCGTGGGTAAGGCATCGCTGGAGAATGGAATCGATACCATGTCTATATAAAGTGTCATTCAAGATGAGGTAATATTTTGCATGGTGACGGATACGACGGAGATCGTCATGGGATAGAGTGGGATGAAATATTTGTGTCTGGAGATAAATGAGCAAATATCCATACCATGGGTCAGTATTTCTTATCAGGAACAAGAATTCATCCGAGAATGAATCACTGGGCTCAGATTTCATCAAAGCATAGGGAATATCACACATTATCTTAGCAAAGACCAAGGATTTCATTGACATAGCTTTGGAAAATTCCAGATCAAACTCTTGTAGGATGACTATCCATCGAGAATACTTTCCCCCGAGCACCTGACGAGTCAGGATGTAATACATAGGGTTCTGGTATTCCAATACGGTTGTTAGAATAATCCGTCAGGATTATTGTAAATAAATAATAGGAATATGAATAGATAGGAAGGCGAAAAGGCTGGTAATCAACCGCCTCATGAAATGTATAAATATAGGCATTTGCATTTGAATAATCAATCAATCGGGAGTTATACCTAACAACTGGTATCAGAGCGCTTCCATAACTCCTGCCTTTTGCCAGTCTGCTGCATTTCAGCCTGGCATTTTTCCTGCCAGTCTAGTCCTTCAGGCTGCCTGCCCATCGCCAGTCTGCCCCTGCGCGCATTCATTATATGCGTTATTTTCTTGGTATACCTAACCCTAATGCTGCGATCTNTCAGGCTTCCTGCCCATCGCCAGTATGCCCCTACACGCATTCATTATATGCGTTATTTTCTTGGTATACCTAACCCTAATGCTGCGATCTCCGAGCTTATTCTCTGCTGGAAAAACTCAGACGTTGTGATACCTATCGGAAATGGCTCCTTGTGTCTCTCGGCCACAGTCCCTAGTGCTGAGTCTCAACAAGAATGTCTGGCCTGTGTTGTCTGTGCTTGCGCGTAGTTTACCTTTTCTAACAATTTTCTGAGCACCAATTTTGTGCCTGTCACAGTCCCCAACCTTTCATTCTTTCACGCTGCTAGAAACTCCCCCAAACAGCTGCTGCGACCTGCGTTGAGATTGATATATATACATATATATTGCTGTGGCTCGCTTCCAAATTCTCCCAATTCAATTCATATTGAAGTGCTGCAGCCTCATCTCTTATCCGCCATTGCTGACTCAATTCCACTCCACTCTCCAACGGTGAAGATGTGCACCTGCGTCGAAGACCTATCAGTGCTTGACCACGCCTTATATCTGCGTTGAACCATTGCTGCGTTGAAGAAGTGATTGCTGGTGCTGTTCCATTTAATTCTAAACCCTAGTTCCAAGTTGATTCGTTGAAGAAGACTGGAGATTGTTGCCTGCGTGGAGGAATAAATACATATCGGTGGTATTTTTCTGCGTGAGTTTATAGCTGCGTGGAGTACTGCGTGTCTTCAGTACTGTGTATATGCTGTATNATGCCTTATATCTGTGTTGAACCATTGCTGTGTTGAATAAGTGATTGCTGGTGCTGTTCCATTTAATTCTAAACCCTAGTTCCAAGTTGATTCGTTGAAGAAGACTGGAGATTGCTGCTTGCGTGGAGGAATAAATACCTATCGGTGGTATTTTTCTGCGTGAGTTTATAGCTGCGTGGAGTACTGCGTGTCTTCAGTACTGTGTATATGCTGTATTATTTGCTCTCTGTATTATTTGCTGTATACAATGCGTGATGCGTGGTGTTGAGAGATTGAGTTGGAGCATGCGTGGAGAAGAGTGAACCCGTGAAAGAAGTCTTCACATTGAGGCTGCGACCTGTGATTATTTTGATAATGTGCGCTGGACATAAAACCATCAGGTGCTGCATTGATATAACTGTGCACCATCACAAGCTGTGCACCATCACCATCACCGTGGAGAGCCTGCGTGAAGAGGCTGCGATTTCTGGAATAGAGGATGCGTTCTGGCTGAGGATGAGGACGCATTCTGGCTGATTGTTATGTGGTATACAGTTCTGAGTGGTGTACAACATTGATTTCCCCTCATCTAATTTTCAATTTGCTGCGTTGTATGCTTGCTGCGTTGGATTTACCAAGGAGGAGGAGCCCCAATTAATTGAATTCGGTGGCTTGTTGTTATTTATGTTGTTTTCCAAGGCAATGGAGACTGATGATTAATTTAAAATTCTGCGTGGTGTATACCATATATTGCGTGCTGATTGCGTGCTGATAGTGTGACATGCTGTTGATCAAATCTGGTGAAGCTGTGAAAACTTCATGTAAAGCTAACCATAAGGTTGAAACGTGGATCTCTCTCTCATGTGAAGAGACCACTGTGAACGACAGATGGG
>LPNX011048195.1:91051-159580 GCA_001517045.1 Pseudotsuga menziesii
ATCAGGAGTTATACCTAACAACGGTGGTTGTGTAGAGAAAAATGTAGTGACAAAATTTCTGAGCAGCAATGACTGTGGCCAATGCTAATTTCTCCATGCATGAGTATTGAGTTTCTAAATCCATGAGATTCTTACTAGCATAGTAGATCACATGCTCCTAACCGTCGGGATTCTCCTGCACCAAAACCATAGCGATGGTAGTAGTGGAGGCAGCAATGTATAAGAGAAAATCCTTTGAACAATCTGGGGGGTGTATCATGGGTGAGTGAGTCAGAGCATGTTTGAGATTATCAAAGGTCCATTGGGCTTGGTCATCCCAAAAGAACAGAGTGTCCTTCTTAAGGAGACACATATAACTGTATGTTTTCTCTGCAAAATTGCAAATGAAACGGTGAATTTTGCCTTCCCTTGCAAACTTTGGAGTTCTAGAAGGTTGGTTGGGGCTGGTAAGGATAGAATAGTGGCAATTTTCAATGGATATAGCTGGATGCCATCCTTAGAAACCACAAAACCTAGCAGGTGTCCCGTCTCAACACAAAAAACACATTTATGAGGATTGAGTTGTATGTTATAATGATGGCATCTCAGGAAAATGTCTCTAAGATGACTAGGGTGGTCCTCTCGCCGCTATGAATGAGTTGGGAGGTAGTCAAGGTACGGTTCTTCAATATGTTTTATATCATGAAACGCATAGGACATAGCACGCTGGAAAGTGCCTCCAACATTTTTCAAGCTGAATGGTAATTTCCTGTATGCAAAGGTTCCCCATGGGTGAATAAATGTTTTCTTGTGCTGATCAGTGGGTAAAATCTCAATGTGAATATAACTCAAAAAGCCATCCATAAACGAGAAGATGACACTTTTGGCATAGTTGTCAATAATCTGGTCGATATGCAGAGTGGAAAAGTTATCTTTGGGACAAGCTTTGTTCAAATCTCTAAAATCGATACAGACTCTAATGGTGCCCTACTTTTTATTAACAGGGACGATGTTCGATACCCATTCCATCAGGGGTACAGGATAAATAAACCCTGCTTTTAGAAGCTTTTCTATTGCAGCTTTGATAGTTGTGGCTTTTCTTGGATGGACTTGTCTTAGTTTTTTCCTGTTAGGTTTTGCAGTGGGATAGGTTTTTATTTCGTGAACCACAATGAATGGGTCTATCCCCAGCATTTCTTCATAGGACCAAGCAAAGACATCTCAGAATTCTTTGAAAAGTGCTCTATATGCTTCAAATTCTTCTGCTGAGTAGTTCTTCCCAACATGAAAATGCTCAAGGGTGCCAGGCTTGGCTGATATGTCGATTGGATTTGTTTGAGTGATGTTGCATAGGTTTCCTTCAGAATCTGTGTTCTGCAACAATATAGGAGTTTTAGGTGTTTTGGCAATATCGGTAGTAAAAAGGGATGCAAAATCATGGTCTATCGAACTGGTATTGGGTAGGAACGAGGATCTATGATGATGATCCTACCATGTAGGTTCATTCATACTCATAATCTCCATGATGGAATCATTAGAAGGAAAATTCTAGGAGAGATAATCTAGAGTAGGAAGAGAGGGTTCTAACCAGTAGGGCAGGTGGTAAGGGTCCGAAGTCACCTGATGAAGGTCATTAGTGTGGTCATTGGAAATGGTTTGGATAATGTTGTACATTGCTTAATGTAGACTCAACAAGGTGGACCCAACAATTTGTTTGCCCTTTGGATCATAATAAAATGAAGAAATCATATTTACCATCACCGTTTCTGTGTTAGGAGGGTTTGACGAAAAAATCCCCATAAGGGAAGAATCCTTCAGCATGCCTACCCCAATCGACTGGTAAGGAGGAGGGGACTGGCCTAACATTGGGATGTTATTATCTATAGGGGTAGTAACATCTGGCATACAGAAATTGAGCTGGTCAATAGTTACAATCCTCCCAAGATACAGAAACTGGATGGTTCAAAATACTGTTGAAGCGACGACAGTCATGGCGTAAAACCAATTTATTCCTAATAGGAGGTTGTAGTCTAATGGGGAATCTACTACTTCCACTTGAATGGAAATGGTTTTTCTCCCAAGTTCAACTGAAAGGGCTGGTATGAGACCATGGGGATGGAAACCTCATCCATCAAAGGCTTTCAGAGTCATTGTTAATGTTACAAGCTCGGGAGAGCCAATAGCTTTCCAACAAGACATGGACAAAACCAAAGTTGAAGCTCCTTCATCTAAGATAGTTCTAAAGACCTTCTTTCCGACTACTTTCGTTATGATTTGGAAAGCGAGTTTGTGAGGTAGTATAGACTTATAGTTCTTGACATTAAAATGAATCAAATTAGTGTTGTCCAGGTCTAAAGCTCCTAACGTGGTTAACAAGTTTTTGTGTTGCGTAGGACAACTTTGGAGTACTTCCAAGGTAGACATTGCACATGGTTCCTAAGCAAGATCTTCAACTACATTATAAAAATGGGCAGCTCGGGCATTAGGGTTAAAAACAACCTTCCTAGAGTACTCTTTGGTGGATGCAAAACCATGTCAAGATTAGGTTTCTCAATGGTTAGGGGACCAATAGACGAAGACTCGGGAGAACTAGTAGAGGGAGATTTTCCTGAAGAAGAACTGTCTTATTTCTTGTTTGTGGGTTTGTCATAACTCTAAATTCGAGTTTGAAAATTAATAGTGTCCGAGGGAATCATGCAAATTTCATCTGAAGAACTAGAATTTCCCTAATTAGACATGCGGTCTATCAACTGTTGTTGAGAGGGAAAAGGATTCGTGAGAACTTCTGGCGCAGGATTAGTTTTTAGAAATTGATTGATTTCTTCACGATGAGGACACTCTTTTGTGAAGTGGTCACCTTCGCATAGCAGACATGGATATTTCTCTTTTCTCTTCCCTTTATCATTCTCATTGATGGTTGGTTTTGGATTCTCCTGCTGGTTTCCAGGTTTTTGTTTTTGGCTTTACCTTTCTTTTTATTGTTGCCAGGAGTTTGTGTACTCTGAATGGAATTTACCTCGATGGAAAGCTTGGGAGGTGAAGGAGTAGGGGTGGAAGTCTGGGGTTGCTTGGCAGGTTTTGTTGTTGGTGGGTATTGGATTGAACCAACAATCCCATCAACAGGGGTTTCTGTTGGTGGCTTGGCAGGTTCGATGCTTGAGCGAGGAGCTTGAGGGATCAAGTCATACAATGTTCTGGACTAGGAATATACCAAGTATAGATATTGGGCTCGAATAATGGCTTTCTCTTTGGTAATGGCACCACCCATAGCCACATCTTTGGCAATTAGAGGCAACAAAGATTTAGTAAACCAATCAGCTAACAATTCATCCGGGATAGGATCCTTAATAAGTCTTCTCTGCCTTCTCCACTCATGAATATGATCTGATATGTGCATGGAGGTGTTTTGACGTAGATAAGTTAAGAGATGTGTACCCATTTCATAGTGGATAGGAAGTTGAAAGTGTGTAAGAAAGACACTTTCCAAAGAACCAAAATCCACAAATGAATTTTGTGGAAGTCTAATGTACCATTTCGTGGCGGTACCGGTCAAAGTTCACTGGAAGGGTCTTAAACAAACT
Organism: Pseudotsuga menziesii; assembly: GCA_001517045.1. Lineage (NCBI taxonomy): Eukaryota > Viridiplantae > Streptophyta > Pinopsida > Pinales > Pinaceae > Pseudotsuga > Pseudotsuga menziesii. The sequence continues at coordinate 94,612 of LPNX011048195.1, forward strand.
GAATCATCCATTAGGGAGTTCGAAGAACACCAAAAATAGAATGTCATGACATGGTTTTTTGGATCATCTCCCTGCTTCCCATCAAATTTTGGAATGTCCGATGGTAACTTTACTGGAATGGCAGGCCACGAGGGGTTATGTTGAATGGGATCATTAATCAACTAAATCAGGCAAGTCCAAAGTTGCTAGGAAAGGTAACTGGTGATTAGGTTGTATGTATTGGTAATATAAATAGGGCATATAAGTACCAGTAGGACTGTAAGTATACTAATAGATAGGTTGTTGAAACGACTGTTGTGATGAAGAACTATTGAAAGATCCACCCGCAGGGGGTTGATTTCCAAGATTGGGACTGTTAGGACCATTGGAGCCTCCAAGAGGAGGACCACCAGGGCCTCTGGGATGACCAAGACCACTGGGACCACTAGGACCACCTGGGCCACTAGGAGGAGGACCACCGGACCCTCCAGGACCCCTGGGAGGTAAACCTCTGGAGCCTCCGAAACCACTAGGAGGAAGGCCACTAGACCCTCCAGGACAATTAGGAGGGAAGCCACTAGGGCCCCCAGGACCACCAAGACCATTAGGAACATAAGGAGGAAAGTCATTAGGCCCTCCAAGACCATAAGGCCCCCCAGAGGGAGGACCTCTATAAGGTGGTCCTCCGACACCCCCGCAGTATGTATAGGTATCCTTCCCATAGCTGACATGTAGGACCAGTTGGGTTGACCCCATGGAGTGAAAGTATTACCAGGATATGGAATTCCAGCATAAGGAATTCCTGTAGGGGTGGGTTGGTAATTGATATTTCCTACTGGTAATTGATTTTCTATGTAACCATACCTGCAATAGGTTTGATTGCTTACAGGTTGTGCCCCCAAGGGTTGACTTGAACTAGATGGGGTGTTAACCACATTCATATGGTTAGGAGGGACATAGACTACATATTTCTCTATACTAGAGGTCTGTCCATTACTAGCTACAACTCCAATGACAGGTAACGTAGGTCATGTCAGGGGTTTCCCCCTGACACTAGAATGTGTTGATGAAGTAGGGATTGAATATTGTTCCCCAGGTGCGGAAGACCCAGGAGGATTTGGAACAAACATAATATGGGAGGTGGTGGGGTTGGTAGTTTGACCTGGATTATGTGGAGTCACAGTACGATCTAGAATAGGTTCAATGGGTTTCATAGAATTAGCAAGTGAGAGATATCCCACAGGCCAAGGGTCTGTATTACGAGGAAAAACTGCCAAGTGAGGTGGTGATGTACCCAATATGTTATCTATTTTCTTCTCAAGTTCTCTTGCATGGAGAATAACTACCTGGTATTGTCTACGTTCTTCTTCATTTGGTGAAATTTTTTCAGAAGAGGTTGGACGGGTTCCAAATGAAGCAATAGCCTGTCCCATAGAGGTATCCCAAAGTAGAGCATTGGGACCATAATCTAGATGGTTAATATCATCAACATGTCCTTCTATGGGAGAATGGAAAGAAATATTACCCCTAGAAGGTTGTTGAGCCATGGGAGGACCATGCGAAGGATATGGATCTCCTCATTCTGCAACCACATTTTCTCCTGCTTGGGAGTTGGTAGTAGCTCCTTGGTAGATAGCTTCCGTAGGATCTTGTCCTAAAATAGGAGTAAAATCAGGTGGCAAGCCCCATACTCCTCTGGAATGTCTTAATTCAGCAAGTTTGTATAGTTCCTATATAACCTAGGGTTTCAAAACTAGAAAAAACACATCAAAAATTCCCCTACTCAAGCTACAGGCCAAACAAGCAAACTTAAATGACAGGAGGAGTTTAGATAGTCCGGTCTCTCACCGGGATTGTCAAGAAGGTGCCACTCGCGATATACCACAAGGGTACGCATGTAGAAATATCCCTGAATGTTATTTTCGGTGTATGGCTCCAAGCAAGATGGCCAAAGGGATTTTCTCAGATAGATAAGGTATCCTAGTGGGGTCTCTCGATATACACAAGGTATGTGGGAGCTCAAATTGGTAGTAGTGTTGTCTAATGCACAACTGTTCACAAGGGGCCTTCCTATATACAATTGAGTATGTCAAGCACCTTTCTATATACCTCAAGGGTACGTGAAAGGTCATTTGATATACCGATGGTACGTGGAAGAACCGCGTGAGTCTCGGGATGTAGTGCGGACGAGTAATGACAGCTCCTATGCTGAACGACACCCGAACATGTCTCTATCCTATCACTCAAATTTCTATGTAAATTTTAAGCCTATAACTACCATTAATTTTAAAGTGGATGGTTAGGTGAATGCATGGAATTTTGATAGAAAAAGTAAAACCATGCAGATATGTAGATGCAAATATTTCACTTTACCGTAGGTATGCCTACGTGATGCCTACTTACGGGAGGGAGAGAGAGTATTTTCTTTTTGTTTTGAAAACCAAAAATTCCCAAACAACTACTTTGAACAAATCAAATCCAAAGACAAGCAACACATTCCAAACTCAATTTTCTTTTTGAAAGTAATCAGATGGGTAAGAGTCTCTTTTCCTAATAGAAAAACAACAAGCACTCTACATGCATATGCAATCAATTTTTTCGATTTTTCTTTGAAACATAGATAGATCTAACTTAAAAATACACTATTTTTTCTTTTGATGAGACAGTACTAATGCAAGAGAGACAAAAGAACAAAGGGAACCTGAAAGTTGATGAGGCTAATCAGAGATCTAGTGCCATATGCTCAGTAAAAATAATGACCTAATCTCAACAAAAAAAAATCTTTTTAAAAGCAAAAAGAAGTCCTCTATGGAAAAAATGAAATTAAGATGATAATCAAATGGTTTTTTCTTTCAGTCTTTATAAATGAAATGAAAAGAGATCTAACTAAAACCTAAGATTTCAACAATTCCTTTTAGAATCACAACCAATAAGCATGGAAGCAAACGGATAATCAACAATCCTAACTTAGCTTCTGAATTGTTTCAATCAAACAAATTTTCGCCACAAAATTTTCAACCATGAGCATTCAAATTCTAAAAACAAGCTTGATAGTGTAGGGATGAAAGCAAGCAAAACCCTACTTTTGCAAAAAATCACAAAAAATCAAGTTCTGGAACAAGGCCTACCTGGCACCACGCTGGAGGGGTCTTGGATAGAGTGGTTTTGGACGAGCACTGCTTCTAGTTCACTGCACTCAGGCGCTGTCACCATGTATGGATAATAGGTTTAAGGTGGTGACATCGCTCATTGCCTACATCACATGCACGGTTCCTTATTTAGATCCAGAACACAAAGAGAATGAGATTTCAAGTCAAAAATTGCTCAGATCCAGATAAAAACTGATGAATTGACAATAAAACATAGCTTATAAAGTCAAAGCAGTTCAGATCTGAAAGTTTCAAACCAAACTTCACTAAGTCAGATGGCAAATCTGACTGAAGAGAGTTAAAGACTGGAGCCTAGATTTGGACAAGTGTTCAAGGACTGAGGAAGATTAGATCCACTGAAATTTGCTTTTCTCCCTAGCGAAGTCACCAGATTTGTTGTCAGGAATATTGCACCTTCTGCAGATAGAAGTTGTTCCTCTGGTCTGAATGGTTCAGATCCAGAACAACTAAGTGAACGACAAAGGATGAAAACCTTCCCTGAATGTTGTAAACACCTGGAATAATGCTTTGATGATGAACCTATGTACCTATATAACATGTCAAACAAACAAGAACATCAAAGCTACCAGAACATTATTCACACATCCATACTAGTGACTAAGGAATCCAGTAACATATACATGTGAGATCAGTACAACAAATATGTGGGATGGAAATCAGCTTTGCATTAAGAAATCAATGAAGAAGCTTACAACCATTGCCTTAGTGTTGAAAAAATCGTCCACAAGACCGTACACCTCATCCTCGATAGCTCCAACTTGCTCTCTTGTGCTCTCTAATGGATTAGACTAGATATTCAATTCAACAGCATAACATTTCCATTCAGTTCTCCCCCTCAACTATGGGACATGAGCTTGTATATATAGGGCTCAATGGATAGGGATAGTTGAGAGAATTGTGGGTGAGGTGGCTATAAGATCCTATCAAGAGGGATCTCGACTCCAACCAACCCAGATTGATAGGGATAATGGAGGACATGAGGCTCGTGTTCTAGAAACCTTGAGAATCCTATTTTTTTCCAATTTTACCAAGGGTACCACTTATATACCCTTATGACAGAGAGGTGTAGGTAAGAACCGCTTCAAGAACAAAGCGCATACACAATGGCACCAGTTTTCTATAATAGGACTCAAGCAGTACTGAACAAGGTACCACTCATCGACTAAAGGGAAAAAGTGGTCCTAGGGTTTTTTATGTAGAATTGACATCCAGAGCATGTTTCCACTCCATGTTTGGGATTTAGGGCAAACATAGGTGTTAAGGATCTCATCACATGTTGGTGACAGGATTTGGGTATAACAATTTCCAAGAGGAACAAAGTGTTAGCACCGCTCTTGGTCCATTGTATCTGCATGATGGCACCTCTTGTTTCCTTTGTAGAAAGTGCAATGACCGCTATTAGTACACTACCTAGGTGCGGTGGTGCTTGCGATTTGCAAAAGAAGACACAAGGAGAAAAAGACAATGTTAGTGTTCAAATTACTGGCATCAAATGATAATAAAAATCCAAGAAATAAAGCATATGAGGCAGATATGGATAGATCTAAGTAGATTTGATCAATCTCAAATCAAATCCAACTAAACAACTAGTAGATCTGATCAATGAAGAAATTGAAGTTTGAAGCATAGGCAAGAACTAAGAACTAAGAACTAAGAAAGACTAGAAGTTCTAAACACTCTCCCCAGTATGATCTCTAGATTTGTTGTTGGAAATACTCACCTACTGTAGACATAAGTTGTTTCCCTAGCCCTAAATACTCTAAGCTAGAACACACGAGCAACAACAATGAGAAGCACTTCCCATAAATTGATAAATCCTTGGAATGGATTCTTTTACCTGTCATACAATATGGTGTGCCGGTCCTTTGGAAAGTTGGATATCCAATGGTTCACCTGCATAAAACAAAACCAAAGAACATACAAGGTCAAAGCACCAAGTACAATCTACAATCCTATGTTTATGACTAAGGAATTAAACAATTAAACAAGTGAGAAATACACACTATGATTCATGGGAAAGGAAATTTCATTGCACTAATAGAATAAGAGAGAGAGATTGCAACCGAGAGCCTTAGTGTTGAGAAGTCTCTTCTCAAGCAAGATATTACCTCCAAAGCTCCAAATGTTTCCACCTATTTCCCACTCTCCTTATCTATATTTGGCAAGAGTTTTGGTGTTGTAGTATAATCTTCCTCCCCTTACCCATGGGGGATGAGCCAAAATTTATAGCCATGGGAGGATAGGAATGGTTGAGATTATTTTGGATGAGGTGGAGGGGAGATCCTACAAGGAGGGATCTTGAGTCCAGGTGGTCCAAGAGTCTAGGGATGAAGTTTCCATGTGTTGGGCTGTAGGGTAGACCCGTGGTTTATACTTTAACTTCGCACCAGCAAAAAGACCCACAGTGTTGGCCCTTTCGGCAGCAGCCTACGAACAGGTTGCAGTCTCACCCGAAACAGCTATGGGGTGCCATAGAATCAGGTTTCTGCAAGCAAAAGAGGGATATTACTGTACCTTTATCCTTAACAACAATTGCTTATACAAAATAGAGCTTCGACATTCAATAAAATAGCTTTACAGTTTAGAAAAATAACGTTACTTGCTTAACCCTTAACTGGGAATTCACAGCGAAGTTACTATTTAACAATTAACTTACTTTAGCATTCACCTACTTATCAAAAGCATAAAAACATTATAGCAGAAAATAACACAACACAAGATTTAACGTGGTTCACCCCTAAGGTGGGGGCTATGTCCACAGAACTGCTTTTATTCAAATATTTACAAAACAATAGTTCTGATCTGCACACTCAGCTACAGATCCTTCCTTCAAGCCTAACTGCGCACTTAGCTGCAGTTCCTTTCTTACAAACTCTAAGCTGCGCACTTAGCTGCAGTTCCTTTCCTTACAAAAACCCTCTGCGCACACAGCTGCAGAGGTCATCCACACACACAGTTGGGACTTGGCCTTAAAACCCGAAAATAGATCTAACTTCTTCATATCATATGATCCTTGTGTCATGAGATACCTTTGACATCTTTACATGAGTGCCTATTTATACAAATGCACTGTTACAAAATCATGGGCTTATACCCGAAATTTATGGACAATTACAAAAAAGAGGGCTTTGACTCAACCCCAACACCCCTAAGACTATTTTGAGTCACAACTTCGCTTACAAGCTTCCACAAAAATTGTGAAGTTACCAAAATTAAGGACTGTTAAGGTGCGCGCCCCAACAGGCCCCTAAGACTCACCAATGTCCCGTCCCGGGACACTCTGCTGGTTGTCTGGTGGGAGAATTTTACTGGCGAAGATAGTAAACTATTTATTGAGGCCACACATGATATCATCGGCTACCTGATCCTTTTCCACCAACTCCTGCAATGCTGTTGCTGATGCTTTGTTGGCCTTTTCTTGTGCAAATGCATCATAGTCCTTCAGAACTTTGAGCTAGCTATCCGCAGCAGTGCTCAACTCTAAGGCTTCATTGATAAGGGGCTGCATAGAATTTTCCAATAGTGTTGCTTTCGTTCTGCACAAATTGATTTCCTATTGCAGTTCCTTGCTTTGTTTTACCTTGAGCATCTTCTGTATGGGAGGCAGAGTCTTAATTTCTACCTTCATTGCATCCAGCTCTGTCTGTCGCTGCTTGATGACTTCCTGCATCTTTTCTACTTCTGGATTTTGCTGTAAGGTTGTCCAGGCCTCGACACTTTCCTCTAGCAGCTTTGCTACACTACTCATAAGGTCAGATATCTTTGTTGCTGAAGCTTGAATATCCCTGCGACGCTACTCCCTGACCTCTGGTGGACTTTCTGGTTTGATGCGAAGTTGAAGCTCCGCAATCTGAGCCTCATGCTCTGCTTTCATCGTCTCTATTTTGTTCCGCAATTGTTGTGCATAGTCTTTCAACTTGACTATCCTTCGCTCTAATTTTTCTTCGGCCTGAATGTCGAAGTTAAGGAGACTTCGACACACCCCATCCACTACTCACGCCGGTGTGGCCTGCTTACTTTCTGCTGCCTTCTTCCTCTGATATGCTTCCTACAGCTGTGCTGTGAGGCTCTCACTCTACTTTGTGGCATTTTGTAGCTGTATGTGTGAGTAATTGTCTCATGCTTGAATATCCTTCATGATGGCTAGCTGACAAAGATGCAGCTCCGTCATAGACATCTTGGTGTAGTCTATTCCCACTATCATGCTCATCTGTGAGCGATATGCTGCGTTGGTTATTATGAGGGTTGCACTTGACACTTGTCCTTTGTTTTATCTGGCTGGCCATTGCCTTGTATTTGGCTACGCGCTTATTGGGGCACTGCTTGCTGCAACGCCAGTCGCTGATTTTTCTACTGGCTCCTTCAGCTCTGAGATTCCCCGAGCTACACCTTTGCGTGCATCAAGGTGCATAGCTGCAAACTCTGACCATTTCTTGGTGAGAATTGTTGTGGACTTTATCAGAGCCTGATCAAGATCCTTACTTGTCAGGGTGGGCTCTTCGTCGATATTCTTGTCCTTTGATGCCTTTGCTTTCTTTCTGGACTGAGGCTTGGTCACTTCTTCTACCTCTAGAGACTTGCACTTATCTGGCCGGTTAGTGTCTGAGATGGTTTTGACTGATTCTTCTTCTTCTTCATCAGCTCCGCTATCTCCACCCTGGTCACCTTCACTCTGCTGCAACTCACTTTGTTCTGTACTGTTCTCTGGTGGGTCTTGCTGCTGTGTTTGACTAGGGCTTGCGCCCACATTGGTGACTGGAGGGACTGGAATGTTAGGCTTTGTCCCTGCATCCTTGAGCCATTCAGCCGGCCATTACTGAACTACTGTGAGGATGTATTCCTTGGTCACTACGTATGGAAACTTCCAATATGCATGTTTCTTATCCACGTGGGCCTGGATGAAGACATTGTGCATGTCGGCCCTGAAGTTGGCCGCTCCATCATACTAAGAGAATAGCTCATTACTGAGCTGTGGTGTTTTTGCGATCTCATATGAGATACTCATCATATAAAAGGTGAACACATATTTCATCATCTGTCGAGATGTTTTGTCCTGTGACACCCAAAGAGATGCGTACCTTGCTGCACCAGGCATGTTCGGAGGCACAGCAACAACCTGTGCCTCGGTAGGTTCTTTCCATCCTACTAGTGCGATAAGGACTATCAACCATGAGTAGTGAAAGGGTCTACTTTTCTCCTGTGCATCACGGGCATCTTCAAGGAATTCCTTCGCAATGTACGCTGGCCAGTTGTAACTATAGCCCTCAGCACAGTTCGCAGCAATACTAACAATCGGGGCAGGCACTTCATTTGGTCTACACTTCCTCATTAGCTTGCATGCTAAAAGCTCAGCTGTGAATCGAATGTTCTGGTGCCCAATTGTCGAAGTTTGATACCCTCGCTTCCCTTTCGTCAGGCCAAAGCGGTCCTTCATGCTTTGTGCTAGCTTCGTATCTTCGTGTTTTGAAGGAAATTTGATTCCAGGGTCAGGTCCTTCCTTTGGCAAGCCTGTGATCCTATGAATTAGTTCTCCAGTAATAGGGATTCACTGGTCTCCTATCCATAGGTGCCCATCATGTACTAAATCCAAGAGCTGCTTGACCACAATGGTCACTTGTGTGCTGTGACCAAAGTGGGGAACAACGAGCATATTCAACAAAACAACTTTATCCAAGCCAGCGGCCCACTGTTTTACTTCTAGTAATGTCGCTCCAGTCTCTGGATATTTGACAAAGTGCATGTATGTTCCCAGTGTGAATTGGAAAAACTTTCCATGATCATTCATATCATGGTCTGCATACTTAAGCCAGTCTATTTTCCATGTCATTGTTCCAACCAACTGCACACCTGGTGGCAGCAAAGGGGTGCGTACTGTGAACTTGGCATTCCACCGAGGTGACTAAACTCCTGGTTGAATAGGCTGAAGATATGGTGCACGTTGCGGTGCAATGTTCTCATCCCCTTCTGGTGGGATCTCTATTGAACCAGACGGATTCATCTTGGGATCCTCCGATGTTTGCCCTGATTGCTTGTGTCTGTCTTCATTTCGCTTTGAGCGTACTTATAATTTAAATTTATTCTTGGTAGATCATGTCTGCATTGGTTGAGGTGGTGTTGGGGGAGTTTCTTCAAGGGGTGCAGAGGTAGGTGGGTGGTTGAAAAGGTTCTGCATACCCCCCTGTTCAAATTCTCTCACTAATTCCTGAAGCTCGTGATCAACTGTCATGGGCTTAATTGTAAAATTCAAGGAAATGCATAATGCAATTTCCGCAAGCCTGGGTATCTTCTTATAGAATCCATCGATCTGATCTACCATAACTGTGCATTGAAGATACCAAATCTGACAGAGATCTTGTCCAAATGGTGCTAGATTTCCCAAGATCTCATTATTACAGGCAGTTAATGCAGTTATCGTACCGGTGCTGCCAAATCTGGTGTTTTTCAACGGTCGAATGTTAAGCTCTGACACATCTTTCTTCTTTGGCACAGCCACCAACTTCAGCTTCGGCACAATAGGGACCTTCAACATATCCTTATATCATGACAGAATTTCTTTGATAGCCTCCCTGATTCCTGCAGCACGCATCTTTTCTAGCTCCATCCCGACTTTTTCTTTATACTTAGGGTTCAGCCTATAAGGGCGTTGTTTTACAGGCTTCACATCAGGCTTCAAAGGGATTTTTATCACTCCTATATCACCAAGGATACCTTTCTTTTTTGAGAATTTCATCGGAAATAAGTCTTGGTATTTATTGAGAAGTTGGGTCACTTTGCTCACCATTTATTCATCCCAATAATCTCCAATGGCAGCATACTTAGGCATTTCTTCTGATCCAATGTTTACTGTCCTTGTCTTCAAGGGCTGAGTCACTTCAGGTGCTTCGATTGCTGGTCCATGTACTTCGCAGTGTCCTTCTGACTCAGGAATGTTAATATTGCATGGGTCATCATCCTCATCAATTGCGAGGTTATAACATTCTACTGCATTAGCTTCTTGTGCCTTCCAATCAGGTTGGTACTCTGCTGTTTCTTTATCATCAAACACCTTAGTATGGATCAACCGAATTGCTACATCTAAAGTAGGACAAACCTCATTAATATAAAATGTCAGCACAAAACTATCAATAAGATTATCCCAACTTACTGTACCATGGCGAAGCTCCACCTCCGCATACCAGTTCTTTGCTACAGGTTCCAGAGTGTGTATAAACCTATGTACCCAATCTTCATGAGGTACATGCTTCCATGCTTCGTAGCATTGCTCCAAATGTTCCTGAGGGTTAGTCTTACCATTAAACCTACTTCACACCTCCTGAGGTTGATCCATGAATCTCATGCGAAGGGACTTTTGACAAGCTTCCCAACTATGGATGTACTTTTTATGAGCATTCCACCATCTAGCAGCTGTGGCTCTGAATACTGAATCTAGAGTCTCCATTTTCTGTGAATCTGGTACCTTCTCTGAAAATTGCAAAATAAACTCTTCGGGGTCTGTCAAGCCATCAAAAATAGGTAAGGCTCTTGCCTGTGAGCCAAGCCATATGAGAGACTTGGTAATTCTTGCACATCAATGTCCATGTAGTTCATAAAGTCTATTCTGCCAATTCTCTAAGCCTTCATCTAAATCAGTCATGCAAGAGTTGTCACACTTCCAATCCATTATACCTTCAAGATTAGGGTTAACATAGTCTTCCTCCTTAGCTGTGATGTTGTAGATATGATCCAAAACATCTTGATCTTCATCTCTGGCTGGCTCTGTGTACTTTTCTCCTTGAGAAGGGTCCAAGGGTACTATGACTCTCAAGCCTTTCCCTTCAAGAGTCATCTTCCTATTCTTAAGGTTGATTACTGCAGAATTCTCCATTGCCCATTCAATTCCTAGCAAGGCTGGATAGGGGTTGCTATCATCGATTATTTCAATGACTTCAAAATCTGCTAAGGTCCTGAATCCATAAATGTCTACTGGGACACTAGGGAATCTTCCTAGGGGCACAATCTTCTGCTGATTGGCTAATCTCAACTATATGGGGGACCATTCAAGGGTAGGTTTTCCCATTTGTTCCCATGTCTGCTTAGTTAAGACATTTACTTCTGATCCCAGGTCTAAGATGATGTCAGTCATGTCATACTCTCCTATATGAGCATGCAATCTCATTTCTCTTTCAGTTCTTCTAACTCTATTAACAGTTTTTTCTATACCAGAGCTTTGCTAAGGTTCGCAAGAAGCAATAACTTTCTGTAACTCATTTAAAGCATTCTGGTTCCTTAAGAGCTTCATACAACTCTGTAAAAATGATGACAGTGTACTTACTTTATCCGCTGAAGCTTCTTGAGACTATAACTGTTATTGATGCTGTTGCACAGGTGCTATGGATGTGCTTGGATCAACAGAGTATTTTTTGGCTTCCATAAATGTTTCTTTTTCTCTTCCCACATCGAAGGTTGGAATTTTCTCTTGGGTCTTATGAACCCAAGCTTCGTCAGGTTGTTTTTCCTTAGTCTGCACCTGCGTCGTAGCTCCACTCCTTGTAACAATGTTAATGGCTGGGACCGGTTTTTTCTCCACAGAAATCATCTGAATGTTCTGAGTAGGAGGGGCATTTCTTTCTTGTATCTTGGCTATCAACTGCGGGCATTGCTCAATCATATGATCTACCGCTCTGCAATATCTACATGTCTTAGTTGGGTTCTGACAATCTCTAGCTAGATGTCCTGCCTGATTACAGCTATAACACACAACCTAGCCTCGTCCTCTTCTCGACATACCACCACGACCACGACCTATGAAACTACCTCAACCACCACGGTAACCATATCCATCATTGACTTGTGCATCATTCTATACCCTATAAGCATCATATGTTCGCTCTCTCATAAGGTCAAAGCTACGACATTCCTCTTCGTTGTGTCCAACTGACTTACAAAACTTGCAATATGGATTCTTAGGTACTTGCACATATCTCTGCAGCAGATAGCAGTCTTTAGGTCGATGTTGGCCAGTTGTTCTACAGATCTCACAATATAGAACACTAGGGTTAAATGGGTTTAGTGCACCAGTATTTAGGTAATTTCTTAATGCAGGACACTGTTCCTTATCATGACCCTCTATTTGACATCATGTACACCAAACCTCTTCATGAATAGATTTCCCCTTCTTCATGTCATGAAGCTCCAGAGCCATTTCTGCCAACTGCGCTTGTATTTGGGCTATACTAGAATTATCTTTGACAGGCGCTGTTTCAAGCTTCATAGCAATCTCCAAAGCCTCTTGCTGATCAGCAACCTTCTGTTGCATGAGTGGAGTTCTAATATGGGGTAATAATGCTGCTATGAACCATTCTTTATGCTGCGCTGGTCCAATAGTGGAACTAATTTGATCTAGTAGAACTTTGAACCTCTGATCAAAGTCCCAAACTGATTCACCTCGCCTCTGCTGAATCTCTTTCAGTTCAGTTATACACTGTGACTCTGATTTAGGCTTCTTGAACTCTTTGATCATTGCTGCTTTAATATCATCCAATGCATGGTTCTGAGTGCTGAAAAAATTCATGAACCAAGTCAAAGCCCGGTCTCTGAAAGAAGTAACTAGTTGTGCTCTTCTTATATCTTGATCCATAATGTTCTTCGCAGTCCACACAGCTTCGCATAAGAACCAAAACTATTCTGAATCCTCTGATCCAGTTCCTTTGAAGACTGGTATTTTGATGTCATCATTCATATGGGCCATTTTAGATCTAGGGGGGGAGGGAGGGGGACTGGTAGTAGGCGGGGGGGAACTTACTGGGGTATACTGACCTATGACATGAATACTCAGGCTAGGGTTATTTTTAGACTACGACGAGTTCTCAGGGGTAACAGATCTGCGCTGTGGAGTTCTAGGAGGGTTTATAACAAAAGGGGTTTCTTTAGATTCTTGGTCTTCTGGACTTAATGGAATTTACTATGTATTCTAGCCTATGGTATAGGATTCTAGGTTTCTCTTGTGTCTTTTACCTCTTCCCAGCAAACCACTTTGCTTGTCGAAGTTACTTTCACTTCCAAACATAGGTTAGTAAAAATAAATCTAGCAATCTGATTCTATAAGTAATATACCTTTCTCAGCCAGAAGCATTTTAATTTGCAGACTAAATGAATTTAGGTACTTACTCCTTGGTCCTTTGAAAAAATGTCTTTCAGATTCGCTAAAAGAGGTACTTGTGTTGATGGCAAACTTTGTCACAAATGCTTCAAGGGTTCGTGTTGTCCAGAAATCAACAGCTCGTGATATTGCGTTTTTCACTCTTTTCAATATGTTAATTCTTGTGGGGGTCCAATCAAGAAATTGATCTTCCTTGAAGTTGGTATTTCTTTCTGTCAACCTAGATAACCACTGGTGCAATTCTATGTGGATACTATCAAAGAAATTTCATGAACATCAGTAAAAATGTACCTTTGCAAAAAGTCATCTGAGCTGCGACGAGGATCCTTATTTTCTTGCTCAGCAAACTTTAGGTAAGTCTCTTCAATCCAATCACCGATTTATTTTACTAAGGGTCTCCAAAACACAGCCCTTCAGGTACGACGTAAATCCCTCTTGAAGCAGATCTATTCAACCAGCAATGGAACCAATTTGTTGGGCTGTAGGGAAGACCCGGGGTTTATACTTTAACTTCGTACCAACAAAAAGACCCACAGTGTTGGCCCTTTCGGCAGCAACCTGCGAACAGGTTGCAGTCTCACCCGAAACAGCTATGGGGTGCCGCAGAATTAGGTTTTTGCAAGCAGAAGAGGGATATTACTGTACCTTTAGCCTTAACAACAATTACTTATACAAAATAGAGCTTCGACATTCAAAAAAATAGCTTCATAGTTTAGATAAATAACGTTACTTGCTTAACCCTTAACTGGGAATTCACAACGAATTTACTGTTTAACAGTTAACTTACTTTAGCATTCACCTACTTATCAAAAGCATAAAAACATCATAGCACAAAATAACACAACACAAGATTTAACGTGGTTCACCCCAGGGTAGGGGATACGTCCACAGAACTTCTTTTATTCAACTCTTTACAAAACAATAGTTCTGATCTGCGCACTCAGCTGCAGATCCTTCCTTCAAGCCTAATTGCACACTTAGCTGCAGTTCCTTTCTTACAAACTCTAAGCTGCGCACTTAGCTGCAGTTCCTTTCCTTAAAAAAACCCTCTGTGCACATAGCTGCAGAGGTCGTGCACACACACAGCTGGGACTTGGCCTTAAAACCTGAAAATAGATCTAACTTCTTTGCATCATATGATCCTCATGTCATTATATACCTTTGACATCTTTACATGAGTGCCTATTTATACAAATGCACTATTACAAAATCATGGGCTTATACCTGAAATTTATGGACAATTACAAAAAAGAGGGCTTTGACTCAACCCCAACACCCCTAAGACTATTTTGAGTCGCAACTCCACTTACAAGCTTCCACAAAAACCACGAAGTTACCAAAATTAAGGACCATTAAGGTGTTCTCCCCAACACCATGCAAATAAGCTTCGATAAGCTTTGTGAAACTTCTCTTTTTATCTTTTAAGCTTGAGCACCACTCTCTATCAATTATGATAGAGCGTTAACTATAGTTCACCGCTTATTGTACAAATGAAGATGGATATGGCACCACTTTTTGTTCATGGAAAACATGAATTACGCATTGGGGTAATGCACATTGTCCACAAGGAAAGTGCGATAGTGGACAAATTCAACTTTGTAACTTGGGGATTGGAGGAAAGTTATGATGCCATGGTTCTCCATATATGATGATGATGATAAATATGTGTAACAAGGAGGATTCCTCTTGGATTAATTTTTGTCGAAACTACCTTGAGTGGATCGTTTAAATTTATTCTCAATGATTTTGGCCTTACGTCTCCTCCATGGTAGAAGTGTTATGTAATTCTAACTCTTCTCGAATGTATGCTTTTAGTCCATGTATGTATGATTGTAGACATTGGTCATCGGTTAGTTCTGGAACTTGAGTTGCCAAATATTCCCATTCACATGTGTACTCATTGATACTTCCTTTTTGCCACAACCTGGTGATCTTGGAAAATAAGTCTTTCTTGGTTATGCCTTGAAACATATTAAGAAGATCATTTTTAAAGGTGTTCCAACTAAGGGAACAT
This sequence comes from Pseudotsuga menziesii, assembly GCA_001517045.1. NCBI lineage: Eukaryota > Viridiplantae > Streptophyta > Pinopsida > Pinales > Pinaceae > Pseudotsuga > Pseudotsuga menziesii. The sequence continues at coordinate 109,913 of LPNX011048195.1, forward strand.
AATCAAGTTGTCATCTTCCACCACATGTACCAATTGTACACATTTCCCTCTAACTGCATGGAGACATACTCAATATTCTCACTCCCATAGGGTATGTTATGAATATTAAAGTATTCCTAGACCTTATTGATCCATGCGATACATTGCTTCTCATCTCCATCAAATTTGGGTAACTCTAGTTTTTCCCTTATCTTGTATCTGTATGCTTGGGGAATTGTCATTCACAGGATGTTAAGGAAGGGAACACCATGTGGTGGTGTTGCATTGGGTTGGCTTGACGATTTAGGCGAGTTTAGATCAGGTGTATTGAAGGGGTCTAGGTTATATCTAGGTGGGGGAATTGAAGTGTGTGAGGATATTCTGGCCAAGATAATGTGGAGAGTTTCTTGCACCTTCTTTTGTTCTACCTGCAATGTAGTGATGCCTTGATCTAGTCCTTCCTTGATCCCTCTTAGAGGGTTACTATTTTTGTTGATATCTGCCTTTTGTTCTGCATACGTCTTGTCTAATTGATCCAATTTTCACTTGATATCTCCCATTTGGGTGAATCCTAGAATTTTTTTTTTGCAGTAAACCTTGATTTATTTTTATTGGCTATTTGAAGCTATCTTAAATAATAATATTTGAAATTTTTAACTTAATCATATATTTGGATCGTGAGGTAGAATGGATTACACAACATGAAGGAGGATGTGGAGGGAAACTGTTGGCCAGCAGATGGAAGGTGGAAGTAGGCGGAGGGGTTGTACGTGGGTGGAAGGAAGGGGAATGAAACATGGAGGAGTTGACGAACGCAGTATTCATGACGGAAAAGGTCAGAACCAGAGAGGGAACATGGTCACGGGGAGGAAGGGAGAAAACAAATGCAGAAGGAATAGGGAAAATGGAGTGCATAGGATGAAATCGAGGTCGTGGGCATGAGGGAGATGGGGTGGAAGCATAGGGAGGATGACGTGTTGTGTGGCAGGGAAGAAAAATGAAAGGTGAGAAGATATAGAGATGGAGAGTTGAATCTGGTGTAGCGGTAGGTGACCCAGACCTTGATGATGATGACTTGTGTAGAAGGCATCGATTTCTCTGATACCGCTGAAGTAGAGAACTCAACGTAAAAACATTCTGATAAAAGAATAAATATTTATTATAAACTTGGATGCTATTTTACAATAGAGATCCCATATATATATATATGTTTACATGAAATAAATATGACTTTTCATAAAGTCATGTTCTTTCATCACTAATTTAAAATTTAATTGTACATCTATTTAGTTTTAAACATTATTATATTTTATTTATTATTCCCTTTTCTTATATATGTATCTAATTATGTATCTGTATAACATATATTTTACTTCTAACCTTATTCTTTCGATGAGGCTACTATAGAAGGTGATTATTCCATATTTTGGAGCTAACTTGAATGTGATCATATGACATAATTAGGGATAATTATCGAAGGAAAATTTTGAATCAGATTATGGTGCATAAGTAGAAAGAGGTGTTGTCTATTGTGTTAACACCCTAGATATTTCAAATTTAAATGATGTTCAAAATTCTAAAAGAAAGTGAAGAATAAGGGAGAATCAATGTTAGAGACGAGAGTATATGATGGAATCACCCAATATCCCAAAAAATATGGAAATGAGAGTCGGGGATGAGGCATAAAATATCACAGATTTAAGAGCAGGACAAAGTGCTTGAGTGTAAGGGCGCTAAGGTTATAATGAGTTGATCTCATTATGGCCGAAAATATCTATGGTATGGGGGAATAGTGCATTGAGAAGATGCAAGGAGGATAACGCCACCCCAATGAGTTGTTGGATTGAAACCAGAAAGACACATGGACATTTTTGTTTGGTAGTGTCTCTTCAAGATAATTTTTGAAAACCACTCCGATCCCAAGCTGTTACCACCCATGTTTACCAAAAGGTGGTTTCCACCTATAATCATACAAGCATGATTGAGGATCCACAGGGGAAATTTAAAGGAGATCTAGAATACATGTGTACCACTCAATAAAGGAGACATATTAATGGGGGCCCAAGAAACATCATATGACCTCATCTCAAATTCATCCAATTAACTGTGCACTAAGTTTCAAAATTCAAATTTTCCAAATCGTTAAAGGAGAAAATATTCAAAATAGTGTTCATTCTACTCTGTAGAGATGGAAATAAGGAAACTTGCATAGACCTTGCAACCAAAGTGTCACCACTTAGTACACGAAGTTTGATGTTAGTATATTTTTATTCACTGAATAATATCTGTTATAACTTTGCTAGTTTTCACTTTTTATCTTAAGCAATAAATTTTCACTGATGGTTTCTTCATCAAAAGACAAACCCCCAAAAACTAACATATCAACCGATGAAAAAATGTACAATCATGAAACATATATAATTGATACCGCTGTGACTTCCTTTGAACTCCACTACACCATCCTTGAAGCCAAATCCAATGTTGTTGCAAACCGATACCCTTGTTGTATTTAGGAGACAAACCTATCTTGAGCAATGTGTCCCTAAATCTTATATTTTTTCAAATTTATGAGTTGGTGCTCCATCCACAATCTACTTGATAAGTGGTTAATCTGGTCCCCAAATAAATCCACATCCCTATGTATAATTTTTGGTGATTCCCTATAAAATATGCTATGCTTCCAAAACCTTATGGAAATACAATTCTTGTATGAGGAATCCATTCCCTCATCATAGCAAGTCATGAATCCTACTGAAAAGATAAAATTCTTAGCTTAGACCATGAAAGAAGTATTTCTAGTCCCAACAAACCCCTAGGGCCATAACCTTAATTTTCATGATACTAGGATATGACGACGATAAAATTATAGATAAAACCATCTTATGGTTCCTATATCTCCTAAATCTAGCAAAGGGGTTATGCCCCCCTAAATTTGACCTATGTAAGTACTTGGTTGAATTAATTCACAATCAGTTAGTATAATTCTTTCTCTTGAGCATTTAAGGTATATATCATTCTTATTCTTCAACTTTTTGTATTGAAACTTTGAGCATTTCAAAGATATGGATTTAAAGGCTAGAGATCAAGCCGAGAATGAAGTAGATGTATACACATGGAATGACTTGGTCCTTAGGATGTCAGTAAACTAGATATTTCATGAGTTTACAAACATGTTCATGGAAGTGGAATACTCCTTCTCCAGGAAAAAAATGAAAAAAGAATCTTCATAGAATTGTATGCCTCATCATGACTAAGAGAAGATAACAAATTTGATGACTTGGAAGCAAGTCCAGGAATCCCAGAGTGGTTTCGTGGACCAGAACATTAGAGGGGGACATATGGGGGATAAAAGGTCACCAGAAAGAGTACAAACAAATGTTGGCAAGGGTTTTGGACGCATTAGTTGTGCATCATTGTGGATGTTGTGCAAGCTCAAAAGACACCGTGCAATAGGAAGACCAACGTGCAAGCAGAGAATAGAATATTTTGTATATTTTGTATCACCTTTTTGTACTTTGGACCATATTTTATGGATACTGGTTATTATTTTGTAGATTTAGTTCAAGATTGGTTAAGAGTTAGTTAGAAGTGGACCTTGAATGTAAAGGCACAAGCCTATAAATAGAAGTAGAATTGAAAATGTAGAGACACTATGGAGATTGATACTGAGACTGTGACAGAGATAGATATGAGAAATTGAGTGAACTTGTTGAATTGTGGATTGTTTTGAATCGGAGGATTGTTGTGTAGAAGTAATATGACAACACAGGAGTTGATCTGAATTGTTGTTTCTTTTATCTTTTTCTGTCTTACTGTTTCTACAATCCTATGACAAATGATTATGGAATGTGTGATCTGGATCCATGATGCGATGCTTTGTGCTTCTAAATGATGTTATTTTTCTAGATTTGTTTGTGCTGTGATTATGCATGAAAGATACGATTTGTTATGAGAAATGATGAATGGTACTTTTAATGGTTGAGTAAATGTTCATATCTATTAGATAAGTTGATGAATTCTCAATGCCCATAGTCCTCTTCTATTTTGCAGAAACTTGGTTTCGACAGCTCTCCCTCAAACATCTTGGGTGAGACTTCATCCGCTTTGCAGGTGTTTTCGGGTGGGGTAAAACCTGTCTAGGCTAGTGCTTAGGGAGATTGCGGTGAGTTGAGCAACGACAGAGTGGGAACCACTGTCGACTTGTTTTTCTGGATGGGTTTGTGCCAACAACAAATATGGATATATATGAAGATAAGACAAAGTCGCCAAACAAGAAACCAAGAATTGAAACTGAAGCTCAGATAGGAAAGACCATTGTTGAGAATGCACAAACTGATGAATTGCTAAGTTAGGTAGATGAATTACTAGAGCAATCATCAACAAGTAAAAATATGCCACCTATCACTATGAAGAACAACCCTATTTGGTATGTGTTATATTCTTTGCATGTGGGGGGGGGGGGGGGGGGGTGCGTCTGATGACGATGAGACTAATCTAGGCTAACGAACCATTTTTTTCTTCTTCTAAAGATATATACTTTATTCTCGATTAAGGGGTTGGGTATATTTCTAATCTGGGTTAACGTATTATGGTTTTTGATGCTGCAGAATACCTATATATTGTATTGAGTAGTTAATAATCATGATGAGAAATTAAGAGGTTTAGATCTAAGTTCTATTGTATTCTTAGTTAAGGGTTTCTAGAGCAAATCTCTATGTATTATGTGTGAACACTATGGTATAATCTATTTTTTTCTTAAAATAATTTGTATGCTTTATTTATCTGCATAGGTTTAAAACTTAGATTTGGTATTAGAACTCAATTATTTGCTTTAGGGAAATGACTTTGTTGCTGAGGATTTGACATAGTTGATATATATTGGGTCCATGATAAACCTAGGTCCAGTTGGAGCTTCATAATAGTGATTCGTTCATTGAAAGAGAATGGTGAGAAGTTCATGAATGAAGATTGAGAAATTGAATGGAAAGAAATTTGAGCTACAAAAGCTAAAAACCGGGGGATTTTCTTATAGATAAGGTACAACAAGTTGCTATGGATCTGGGTACACAACCCACTAGATCGACGGAAGAATATTGGGAGAAACTAGAAATAAGAGAAAGGAGTACAACCCGGCTGTGCTTATTGGATTCTATGTTGCTGAAAGTTTCTTGAGAATATAGTGCATTAAATGTATAGATGAATCTAGGGAGTTTGTATCAATCAAAGTCCCTAGTAAACAAGTTGTTTCTCTAGAAGAAGTTGTATCACTTCAGGATGGATGATAGTGGCACAATGATGAAGCATTTGAATGTCTAAAATAATCTATTAAGTCAAATCACCTCAATTGATATTAAAATGGTAGAATAAGATAAATGTATTACATTATTGTGTTCTTTTCTAGATTCTTGGGGTGACTTGATTGTAGCGATAGGTAGTGCTAGTCAAGCGACCTTAAAATTTGATGAAATAATATCATCTCTTTCATGAGAAGAAATTAGGTGGAAAACCATGGATAGTCATAGCATGGATTCCTTATATGTGAGAGGTTGTTCTTAGGAGAGAAATAAAAATAAGGTATTTGGGGGAGATCTAAATCTAAAAGTAGATATAAATCCCCAAGAGAGGCTTTGAGGAAGTGTTGGAAATGCTGCAAAGCAGGGAACTATAAAAATAATTGTAGATTTGAGAATGTTGAAAAAGTGAATGGATTTGAAGATACCCCTTCCACAAAGGTGAAGGCCTCCTTAGAAGAGGCACATGATGCATACCTAGCTTCCACAGGTACTCATTCAAATCATGATGTATAGATTATTGAATCGGGTGCATATTTTCATATAAATCCCCATAAGGGAGTGGTTTTGCAAATAAAAACATACAATGGAGGATACATTTTCTTGAGATGTGATTCAACAACCAATATTATTGGATGTTGAAGAGTTAAGTTGCGGATAAAGAATGGAAGGATTACAAATCTCCTTGGAGTACTACACTTTCCAATATGACAAGAAACTTGATATCTGTCAAAAATATGGATGATGCAAGTGTACATATTTTTTTTGGAAAAAATACATTAAAAATGGTTCAAGGATCAATGGTATTAATGAGGGGGTTCCAGAGTGGAACTCTGTACAAAATAATAGGAAGCACCATCGTTGATGAATGTAATAGTTATATTGTGCCAAAGAGAAGAGATATGTCATGTCCCAAATTTTTCATTGGGTCACAATGGCCTAATCACATTTTCCATATTCCGATTAGAGTTTTTCAAATTGATTCTAAGGGTCAAATAATTGCCAAGGAGAAAAATTACTAGTTTCCTAAGTTTGGGGTGGAAGCTTCGGGATTTGGAGTAAGGGGGAAAATGAATGATTTTTGAACATTACAATGGCATAAATATTTAATAAAGGAGATAAATAAATAAATACAAGAGAAAATTGAAGTGACAATGGAGCATGGAGACATGTGGTTACTATGGGGCCCACACAAGCTAGAATTTATGTGCCACATGGCATCCTCGTCTTGTAATTTCGAATCCATGGGAAGCCTAAATGTTTTGGGATGAGTTATAATGCTATACACTTGGACATGTACATCATAGGTCGAATTTGTAAGTAAATGTAACTTACATGGGAGAGGAAGAGTCATTTTGGAGCTAGTGAGACACTTGGACTAGATTCCCTAGCTCTATGACAACAATGATGAAGATGCTATGACACCTATGGCACAAAAAAGATATGAAGGATGAAATATGAAATATCTAAAATTTCAGGTCGAAATAGACCATCCAATAGGGAACTCATGTGAGTTGGGGAAGCTCAATGGGTTCCTACTCAAATTGGGGGAAGATAGAAGGCTAGGAAATGATAGACACGGAAAATCTTGAGACCAAACCCAAATTCGAATTGGATTGAGTTTTTGGATGTATTGGTAACATTAGAAGGATAAGGATGTTTATAAAATATAGGAATCAACCAAGAGAATAGCTTTTTCTCATTTGAGAAATTGTCATTTGTAAATTGTGAGACCTAATAGATGACTAGTTTTCTTTCCTTAGCCAATTTCGAGGGTGAAGGATTCCCATCCAAGTTGGTTTTTGGAGAGGCCACTTGGGTATTTCATGGAGATTTGATGGATTTTTATTTACAGGTGTAAGCTATAGGGAATCTCATGGTTCCTTCTATTGTAGCACTTTCTCTCAACCACTTCTAGTTTTTATGGCATATTCTTGCTCATGGAGGGATTGCGCTTTGGGTGAGCTATGGATTTATTTGGGGGAGATTATAATTCCTGATTATTTTATGTTATGATTTAAATTATATTTATTTCAAGTTCATAATAATATCAGGTTAAAATACCCAAAATATTTCATGTAAAAAAGTTGAACAATGAATAAATAGTGTGATTTCCCCACTATCTTGTTGTGAACCATTGTAATGTTGATGATTTCAAATTGGGAGAGAATTTCATTGTATATTTATGATTGTAATAATATTTAATATGTTATTCATTATCATAAAGTTTCAAGTCAAAATATCCAATACTTGTATGTCAAATTGATTTTTAATGAGCAAACAATGACCATTTCCACTCTATTTTGATATATGCCATGGTAATGCTGATTATTTCAAATGGAGGAATGTATCTATGAAACATTTATGATGAATATACTGTAACTAATGTGTATTAAAAGTTTCATGTTCAAAACTTAAGAATTGGAATCCATTTTACTCATTTTAATTGTATTGGGAGAAGATTTGGTGCCTTTTCCCCAAGGGTCGAAATAGTGATTTGGAGGCTGTTTTGGGGAGAGTCTGTTAACACTCCATTTTCAACAATATATTTATGGGCCTGAAAGAAGTTTGAGGAGGGTTCCATTCCTTTAAAACATTGTGTAAACTCCATTCAGGTTGGTAGAGGCTCCTTGTCCATGATTTAAAATCGTCAGACAATGAAAAAGAGCAACGATCGGTCATGGTTTTGGCCCAAGAGGCGGGACGACGGTCAAAGTTTGGATTTCATGGAGTCTATTAAAGCAAGAAAATAAATGAAAGGCCAAGATCAAAGCAAATCCTGATCAATGGCCCGAAACAGTTTCATCGAGCAAACATGCTCGATGGAAGGAGCTTTTCAAAATTGCAAAAAGGTTAAAGGTTGAAACCATTTGACGGCAGAGATGAGATCAGAAGAAGATCTATGGTCTTAGTCAATTTCACAAAATAGACTTGTGCGGGTAAATTTTCAATTTTAAATCATGAAAGGTAGTATCAGCTGTGAATATCAATGGCCATGACAAAGAAGGGAGGAGATCTACGGTTGTGGTTTATTTCGCAATGCAAACTAGCAAGGTTGAAGACCAGGATTTCGCATTGCGAAAAGTATTGGGGCCCACTCGAATTGACGGCTACATGAAGGGGTTGATCATGATTGATGATTGAGAGCAAGCCTTGGTCTAAAAATGCTTGTTGAATCCAAAGGAGAAAGTTGGCGGCAGAAATAATGGAATGTGGACGGTGGGCATAAAAGATTCCTCAAATAAAAGGGCTGAGGAGACTTCCAAGGTACAGAATTCACATTTAGTGAAGAGATGATAGCGAAGGGGATGTTCATACATGTAATCAGCCTCTTGATGGATGAATTGATACCCCCAAGCACCGTCTTTGATAAAATTGAGGCAAAGGTCCTATCCAATAACGCTAACTTCCCTGACCCCACAGGTCCGGCACATGGTTCATGTAGGAAAAAGCAGTGGGGAAACATGAGGTGTAGGTTTTGAAGCTACGAATTGAATGTCTGCACAAATTTAAGAGAATCCGTGAACTGATTCCTCTCAGTGCCACCATCACAGTGAGTGAAAAGGCAAGAAAGGTCAAATCCATAGTCCTTGAAGCCGACTTGATAGCCACGTGGGAAATGATTAGAATCCTATCCTTCATTAGATAATATAATTAAACATCAGATGAGGAGATCCCCACCCTGGTGTCACATGGGATACTGTCGCATCGACCGGTGTTCAAGAATATAGCCATCCCCAAGCTATTTCAGCTTGCCCTATATAGCTCCATCTTTTGAGGTTGAAGAGGTATGAAAATTTACAAATGGTGAGAGCTAAAGGTTGAACTCCGAATAGTGGAGTCCCTTCATAGAAAGCCATGGCCATGTGGTTTGATAAGTTAGTTTGACAAGGGGTATTGATGGTTGGCGAACATGAAATTGTGTTTCTTTGTCATCCTGGTTATTGACACCGGGAAATCACCAACCACCGGGGCATAGATGTTAAATACCGAGGGAGGTTCACCTGCTTCCACACATCTCGGGCCTTGGAGGTGTTGTGCATTGGTTTTTACATCCCAGCAACCTCTCTTCGATGCTCCCAGTTGCAGTCACGACCTCTGAAATCCCATCCCACAGTGGTGGCAGAACTGTTGGAGCAAATGCTCACCCTAGGACCATATAGGTCCGAAGCCTTCGACATCACCCCTAGTGCCTCCACTTGACCACTTTCTCATGGGCGAGGAGAAGGTCAAGCGTACACCTAGCTGCATGGCCTACAAGAAAACCCTCCTTGTGGGAGGAAGAAAGAAGTACAAGGATGATAAGATTCTTAAGTCGTTTATCATCACTAGGTGTGTGACCACCTTTTTTCCAGCCTCCTCCTATAACTGTGTTACCAGACGAAAGAGAGGTCAAGAAAATGATCGGGTGGCGAGACTTGAGTCTTCTTGTCATCCTTTGAGCAACATGGTATGGAAGAAGCGAGCTGGTTAAAGAGATAGAAAGGTATATCCAAAGTGGCCTAAGTGAACAATGGACCGTTGGCATGCAACATGGGAGATCACTTTTACGAAGCGGCGAGGAAGAAAACTCTGTGCTATCAGTCCACGTTTTCATGTGTTGTAGCCCCATAATGCTTGTTTATATTTGTAAAACATGGCAATAGGTATACTCTCTATACTGTTAATACATGATTGTGACTGGAAATAGTCTATAGGTTTGTTTTAGAGAATATTCTTAGCACTAGAATAGTATAAATACACTCCCGTAAGAGGGAGACAAGGGTTAGAAGGTTGGGAAAACCTTCAAGGGCTGAGGCTTTCCATTGTAAATAAGATCTGGTGCCTGTGTTATGAATAAAATTACAGAGGAAGAGTTGTTTCTTAAGACAGAGATTCATGTGTCATTGCTTCTTTCAATATGTATTTTCTTTACATGAAATGTATATCCTGTTTCCATTCTAGTTTGCTGATTGCTTTCATATCTGTAACTTAGTGTATAAAAGTTTGGAATTCATACTTTCTATGCTTCGCCTATTGTTTCAGACATTTATCAAGTTTTCTTCTAAAGTTGCGTGGAATTCATCTTGCTGGTGCTCCACATGATGGGTTGTTCTCCCTTATCTTCTAAACGCCCACTAAATATCTCCTAATTGCAATATCGATGGCTATCTTGCCTCTATTTGCAACTTCACGCCATTATTTTCCTCATGTGAATGTTCCCTACTCAGGTTTTTGACTCCATTGCCAATGGTCCCTTGCCCTGATAATCCCACCTGCATCCCATGTCACTCTACTTTGTCCCATTTTAGGAGTCCAGCCTCCTGACCATCCTTGAGCGAATATCTTACGCAGAGTAAAATCAGAAGACAAGCGAGAGATCACTCTCTAACCGCGCGAGGATGGAGGCATATTCTAAATTGGTTCTTCTATTACGCCAGGAGTGGGCCCTCCCCTCAACCTCGGGGCTCAAATCCCGGTGCTAAGAAACTGGCATCATTGCCAGGGATGAAATTGAAGATCCTCCTTAGGAAAAATGACATGGTTTTAGATCTGATTGTTGATGCTGAACAATGATCTGACATCAAGAAGGGTGAGCACTTTTCACCTGGAAACTCCACTCTTGAAGGGTTAAGACTTTAGCAACTCCATTGGTGGTACGACCCAAAAATTGAACGATCAGAAAAAATATGGGCAGGCTCCATCCAAAAGGTGAACCCCTTGAAAGGCTCGAAAAATGCATGGTGGAAGGTTAAGATGCTCGAGTCTATGTTTCTTCCAATAAGCTTTGTCTTACATTGTAATTTTGTTCTTATCCTTCCTTAAATTTGTCAGAACAGTCTTCTATGGTTCAATTCATTCGGAATAGATCTATGAATATATTCATTTTTATCCTTCTTTACGAATTGAAAGCGTTGCATCGTCTTGCACTTCTGGTTTTGACCTAGATTTATCTCCAGAGGCCCACGACGTCAAAGGTATCCCTTATGAAATTCATGAAACCTCAGTCGATAGCGTAGCTATTGCACCTAACTTGGTCTCTCCCATTTCTCCAAGCCGGTATAAAGCATTACAATTGCCTCCCATCCTCCATGATTTTCCCGCAAAACATCACAAGTACCTCCCCAAATTTGATGGAGAATCCAAAGAATTCACTACTGAGAAACATTTACAAGCCTTTAAACATTTCTCTGACCTTTTTGAAATAGAACATGATGATGTATGCATGAGGGATTTCACCCAGTCCTTGCAAGGAGATGCTAAAGAATGGTTTAAGCACTTGTAGCCTAAGTCCATCAATACTTGGGAAACGTTTTCTTGCACCTTCTTGAAGTTTTGGGGTAGGATAAGGCCACTAGATCAAATACTTTCATAATTCTATTCCCTGAAGAGACATGGGGGTGAGACCTTATCTAGTTTTAATAGAAGATTTGCTAGCTTTTATTATAACATGCCTAAGGAAGTCCAACCTCTTGAGAATGTTGCTAAGATCTATTATGCAACCACCTTTCCTCCTGAGCTGTCCTTGCTTCTTTTGGAAAGAAAATCAACCACTCTATAGCATATGTTTATTAATTGTTTGGAGGTTCAGGAAAACCTTAAGATGTCCACAAATTTGTCAGATCAGGACTATGGTGGTGAAATAAAAGATACATTAAAATTGGTTGGGCCCTATAAGCAGAATGAAAAAGTCCTTGTTCAGCTAAAGATTTCTCTTGGTATAAAGAAAGATGGTCGGCCTGATATAGAAACATGTGATCCTACAGGCCTGTTCTCTGAATATTGCGACCTGTGCCACCTCGGATCCATACAGGATGATTTTAAGAAGGAATTCGGGATGCTTGTGTATGATGAATATGAGGAAGAATACCTGCGGTTTGTACCTAAGAAGATAGCCATTGAACCAGGACCTGTTGATGGAGAGGACCAAGATGCTTTGTGAAGTTGGGAGGATAAAGTAGAAAGGGGAGATAATGGAATTGAAGGTGACAACCTACCCTTGTGTTATGACTCTTTTGAATTAATATGACACATGATTAAAGCCTCTAAGAGAAAATAGAAAGAAGGGGAGATGGTGCAATCCAGAGACTTGTATGGAAGAGGAGATAATAAGAAGAAGCAGCCAGGCAATCCCTCTCTAGCTATCGATACATTGGGGGTCTATGATGAGGTGTCAATCCATGGAGAATGATGCAATAGCCCTCAGATAAATACATTTTTTAATGTTCTACCTTCAGGAATATCGCCCCATATAGGAGGAATATGCTTACTCGGTTCTGCTAGAGAAAAGGAGGACCTCCCTCTTGAAGCACATCAATCTCTCGTTGCAGAAATTTTGGGAAAAAAGAGGGATGTTTCATTGAAGAAAGATTCTATGGGCCCTCTTCTACAATCGTCCAAGTATCATCCTAACAGACCACTGGAAGAAAGGAGTTCTGGATAGTTTTCTCACGAGCGGAGGATGAAATATGTTGGGGGTTGCCATGTTTTCTATGACCCCATAGAAGAGTACATGGAAAGGCTGGGTAATGGTAATGATTGGTCACATCTCTATGGTAAAAATCAGTCTATATTCTATATCTTTCTTCCATTATCTATTTCATTTCTGTCCATCAAGAACGAAATAAGAACAACACTATTAGGCAAGTTGCTTGATTGGATTCACTGGAAGTTCGATTTCACTTAATCGAGCTTATGAACTAAGTTAGGTAGAGTAGGTAGGAACCAATAAGCTCTACAATCATCAAGCATTTCCTTCATTACTATTTTAGTTTGCTTTTATTTTCAGTTATAAGCATAGGTTTGCAGTCAAGAGCATGGTTTGCAAGAGTGGCATGAATTCACTGTAGTAGTAGCTCAGAGCAGAATGGAGATTTCAAAGAAAGATTTAGGACAGCCCAATGGATTTGGAACTTGGTCTAGGGGGGTTCTTTGCTACCTCACTAGGAGGATAGCATCCCTCATGGAGCCGGTTGTTAACACTCCATTTTCAACAGTCTATTTATGGGCCTGACAAAAGTTCAAGGAGGGTTCCATTCCTTTAAAGCATTGTGTAAACTCCATTCAGGTTGGTAGAGGCTCCTGGTCTATGATTTAAAATCGTCAGACAATGAAAAAGAGCAACGATCGATCGTGGTTTTTTCCCAAGAGGTGGGAGGATGGTCAAAGTTTGGATTTTGTGGAGTCCATTAAAGCAAGCAAATAAATGAAAGGCCGAGATCAAAGAAAAGCTTGATCAATGGCTCGAAACAGTTTCATCGAGCAAACATTCTCGATAGAAGGAGATTTTCCAAATTGTGAAAATGTTAAAGGTTGGAAGCATTCGATGGCAGAGATGAGATCAGAAGAAGATCTATTGTCTCAGTCAATTTCACAAAATAGACTTGTACGGGTAAAGCTACAATTTCAAATCACAATAGCTGGTACCGGCCACGAATATCAACAGCCATGACAAAGAAGGGAGGAGATCTACGGTTGTGGTTTATTTCACAATGCAAACTAGGAAGGTTGAAGACCAGGATTTCTCATTGCTAAAAGTATTTAGGCCCACTTAGATCGACGGCTGCATGAAGGGGTTGATCGCGATCAACGATTGAGAGTAAGCCTTGGTATAAAAATGCTTGTTGAATCCAAAGGAGAAAGTTGGCAGCAGAAATAATGGAATGTGGAAAGTGGGCGTAAAATATTCCTCAAATCAAAGGGTTGAGGAGACTTCCAAGGTACATACTTCACATCCAGTGTGGAGATGACAGCAGAGGGGACATTCATATGTGTAATCAGCCTCTTGGTGGAAAAATTGATACCACCAAGCATCATCTTTGATAAACCTGAGGTGAAGGTCCCATCCAATAATGCTAACTTCCTCGACCCCATAGTTCCGACACATGGTTCACATAGGAAAAAGAAGTGGGGAAATAGGAGGTGCAAGTTTTGAAGCGGTGAATCGAACATCTACACAAAGTTAAGAGAAGATTCAAACTGAGTCCTCTCAGTGCCACCGTAATAGTGAGTGAAAAGGAAAGAAAGGTCAAATCCACAGTCCTTGAAGCCAGCTTGATAGCCACATGGGAAATGCTTAGAATATTATCCTTCATCAGATAATATAATTGAACATCAGATGAGGAGATCCCCACCCTGGCGTCACATGGTCTACTATCGCATCGACCGATGTTCAAGACTATAGCCATCCCCAGGCCATTTCAACTTGCCCTATATAGCTCCATCTTCTGAGGTTGATGAGGTATGAAAATGTACAAATTGTGAGAGCTAAAGGTTGAACTCTGAATAGTGTTGAGTCCCTTAACGGAAATCCATGGCTGTGTGGTTTGAGAAGTTAGTTCAACAAGGGGTATTGATGGTTGGCAAACATGAAATTGTGTTTCTTCGTCATCCTGGTTATCGACACCAGGAAATCACCAACCACTGGGGCACAAATGTTAAATACCGAGGGAGGTTCACCTACTTCCACACAGCCCAGGCCTTGGAGGTGCTGTGCGTTGTTTTTTACATCCCAACAACCTCTCTCTGACGCTCCTAGTTGCAATCACAACCTGCGAAATTCCATCCCACAATGGTGGAAGAACTGTTGGAGCGAATGCTCGCCCTGGGACCATATAGGTCTAGAGCCTTCAACACCACCCCTAGAGTCTCCACTTGACTACTTTGTCGTGGGTGAGGAGAAGGTCAAGCGTACACCTAGCTGCATGGCCGACAAGAAAACCCTCCTTGTAGGAGGAAGAAAGCAGTACAAGGATGATAAGCTTCTTAAGTCGTTTATCATCACCAGGTGCATCACCACCTTTTTTCCAGCCTCCTCCTATAACCGTGTTACCAAATGAAAGAGGGGTCGAGAAAATGATCGAGCGGTGGGCCTTGAGTCTTCTTGTCAGCCTTTGAGTGACATGGTCTGGAAGAAGCGAGCTGGTCAAAGAGAGCGAAAGGTATATATGAAGTGGCCTGAGTGAACAATGGACCGTCGGCATGCAACATGGGGGATCTCTTTCACGAAGCGGGGAGGAAGAAAACTCTGTGCTGTCAGTCCACGTTTTCACACGTTGTAGCTCCATAATGCTTGTTTATATTTGTAAAATGTGGCAATAGTTCTATTATAGCTGATTTTACCACTCCAGGTGAATCACACTTGTATGGCCTTTCCATGTCCCTCTGCAGACTCCTTAGACCCCTTGGACCATTTTTTTCCTTTGATGTTTCCTAGACCATCCCTAAAAACATGTGAAAATTGCTTTACGCGACTTTTAAACCCCTAATCACGTGTATACATCGGTTTGACCCCTGAAACTGTGTACATCGGGATGTGTGCATAATCCAAATACTTTTGAAGTTTTCCTTGACATGGATCTGACTCACTTGACTCTTGTCCTTCCCTATGCCTTGAGATCGCTCGGATTCGACCTTTCATTACCCCTTTGAAAATCTATATAAGGAACTCTATGGTACATTGAAGGCATATGAGAGAATTGAGAGAAAATAAACTATAGTCCATTGTTGCCAAAACTTATGGTTGAGTATGCATCCCTTTGGCTCTTTGAGCACTTTTGTGTTCTTCCCAAGCTTGCCTTTTGCTTGTGAGCTTGCTATCGAGAGATGGAGGATTGAGGTGGTGGAGGCCGAAGTGGGGGATTCAGTTTCTCTGATTTGCAAACGTGCAGACAGAGGTTGTATCCATTGTAATCTCTGATTTTATATTAATAGAAATATCTTTTCCTGTCCAATAATGTATGTTTGAATGAATATTTTATCCATGGATGTTTTCAAATGCTTATACATTGTTGATTATATATGCTAGAATAGATCTAACACCAATATATCTAGTATGCTTGTATTGTTTACTTGTTGTTGAGGAAGTAATCTATCAATTCAAGATGGAGTTGGAAAGCTCAACGGGGATCTACTTCAATCATCCGGAATAAGGTATGAGGTCTGATCCTTTAGTGTTAGATATCTAATTTCTATTGCATATTGGAAAGGATTGACTTCTGGAGTCAATCTGTTTGTTGTGGTACCCCAAGCCATAGGAATTTCTCTCCGTAACAGAATTGGCGACTCCACTAGGGAGTTCCTAGTAGTTGTCCTTTGGGGGTTTTCTATCGGCATTCAATGACTTTGAATTGCTCTTTCTCTCTTGTTTTTGTGTTGGGTCTGGGGGCATGTTTGCTTGGTAGTGTCTGATTGTTGTAAAGTTTGTCTCAGCTTGTTTGTTTGCCTTGATTTTTATGCACCTTTCTTCTTGTACACGAATTTTGAACTCACAGTCACGTATACACGTGGTTTTCTCTGCCATTTCTGTGTATACACGCGGGTTTACTGTGAACCCAGTGTTTCTCAGGATCCTCCTCTCAAAAGGGAGTTAAGCATGAGGCAGTGTGAGTGGTTATTGATTGGGATGACCCCTAGTCATAACTGAGTAGCACCAAAGATATTTCCAGGATTGTATTCATATATGGGGGCTATTTTGAGAGTTTTGGGCTTTGCTACCCTACCCATATGATCAATCCCACTTGCAACTGTTCACCTGAGCATTGATTATATTGAGGTGACCTTAGTGGCCTTACCTAGGATATCAAGGGGGTACTTTGCAAGGTTTATTCTATAGGTGCCCCGGCCAGGTTGGGGTCGAACAGCACAGTCGCTTTACACGTTGAATCTAAGGGCCACAATAATTGGTTACGTACCTCTGCTTGTTGTGTATGGGAGTCTCAAGCCTCTCCTAGGTGAGACATACCTGCTTCATTCAGGAGCTCATTTATCCTACCCTTGATTGCTTGCATTTGGCTTTAGATTTTATTGGTGATTGCTCTGTGCACAATAGCTTGCCTAGGGTTTGCGTAGATAGAGAGTCCTTTTTATTTTTTGAGTCATTGTGGATTCAGGTGTGGCTCCTTTCCATTCTCATCATTTAGTAGGACTTCCACCTTCTACATATCCTCCTACTTTGGGAGAGAGAAATAGACAGTCCAGGCGGACTACTTCGCACATTGATTCACACACCATGGGAGACCATATAGAAAGTATTCCTGAACCACCTTCTCCCATTCATGTGGAGGATGGGGAGTTTACTCCTAACTATGATCCTTCACTCGACTTGACTGAGTTAGGTCCTATGATTTCTAAGATAGGAACCTTTCATGATAGACCTACTTACTCTAGGGTTGATTCCCCATTGACGCATTGATGGTATGGAATTCCAGAGGATGACGAGACTCATTTTGAACCCGCAAGCACTAGTTATGGTAGTTATAGTATGTTTGGTTTTCCCACACATGATTTGGCATTTCATGTCAAATATGAGTTCGAGCCTAACACTATGCCTGGGGGCACTCTCATTCCTTACCATATGGAGAGGTTTGGGAGCACTAGTCACATTGCACCTTCCATCCCAGTGGTGGAAGCTACATCACATATTCCTCCTAGGTCTAGGGTTAGTGATCCTATTAGGATACCAGATCCGAGATGAGTGACTATAGGGAATAGTACATACTTAATTACACAGATCCATTTTTCCTCTCTCCCTATTTCTTCGAATGTTCACCCTCCACCTCACTCACGTGGTCCTTCAAGTTGGAACGTTGCTACGAGTTATGTCCATACTGCGGTTACTCGACCGGTTGTGTCTCAGCTTCATGCACCGCCCGTTGTTTCAGGAGGTCATGTTCATACTTCTAGAGGTCACATTCCTACTTCCAGAATGTATATTCCTACTTTCAGAGCATATGTTCCTACTTATGGAGTGTCTCATGGGACATCTCATGTGATGACTTATGGACCCTATTATGGGACGTAGTATGGACAGGGTTCTTCACCTTATGGGGGCAGGTATCAACAACCTGCTTACTCTCTAAATTATGGCTTTTTAGATCCTAATAGTCAAGGTACACCACACTATGGTGCTTCCATGCCACCCTATACGGGTCAAACAGGAGGAGGGCACTATGGCCAAGGCCATTGTGGTAATCAGACCTATGTGAATCAGAACTATTAGGGAGCAGTCCATCAACCTCGTCATCCTAGGCTCCCTTTCCTTGTGATGCTGAATCTTCCTGACTTGTCGAGATTGATGAACGATCCTGTAGCTCATGACCCAGCTTGGCCGATTGTCCCTACTAAGCTTCCCTCATACATACCCAAGTTTGAGGGCAAACCAGGAGAGGATCCGAGCGAACATGTTACTACCTTTCACCTATGGTGCTCTTCGAATTCCTTACACTAGGACTCCATCCATTTAAGGCTGTTTCAACACACCCTTACAGGGCCTGCCATGAAATGGTATATAGAGCTCCCTAGGGGGGCATTTGCTTTGTTTGAATGACCTAGCGATGACTTTTCTTAACCACTTCCAGCTACCAGTGCATTATGATGTTGGTACTGAACTCTTGTTGACATTTTGGCAAGATAAGGCCACACATATCTTGGATCATATCCAAGAGTGGCGTAGATAGAAAAGGTTAATTAAAGTCTTTATACCGCTGAAATTCCTCCTCGAATGGTTCCTTAAGTCATTATTGCCATATATAGCGAAGGATGTTTCTACATATGGAGTGTAGAATGAGGAACATGATATTTTTAGGGCGTAGGAACTGGACTTGATTTATGCTCAGTCCGGTTTGTTATATGAGATCATTCCCAACGCTCTGCGTTCTAGTTTCGACCCCAAAGTTAAACCTGGACCACATGTCGATGTCATTGTTGGTTGTGCAAGTGCTAAACCTATGGATTCGGTTGCAAAACAAGTTAGTCAATTGTCAATCAACCAATATTCTTCAGGACAAGCCACAGCTTTGTCTCAACCCACCCAAACGGCGAGTCTACTTTCGGTGCAATCGTCGGACCAGAAGGGTAACCAGCAGCCCGAATGAAATAAAAATAAGGGTAAGAATAATCATAAGGGTGGGAATAGGAATGAGAATGCTAATAATAATGACAAGAACACCTGTAATGCTGGGGGGGACAAGCAAGCTAAATGTAAGGTTAAATTCCCTTGCAAGTTGTGTAAGGACGATCACCTCACTTACTTGTGCCCTCGTATCGATGAAGCCTTGAGATTCTTGGCACAGGGCCTAGCTGTGCTAACTAACCCTTTACCTCACAATCAAAATATGAATTTGAGGACCCATGATCAGTCTGGTAGTGATCAAGATCCGCCGGAGGGTAGTGGTCGTGGTTGCATTAACATGGTACATGCTGCAAAAGTTGTGACCCGTGTGAAGGACTATGGTTTGTCACAACCCAGCCCAGGAAAGGAACCTGATCCACTAGGGTCTCCTTTGCATATTGAAAAACCTGTGGATAAACCTGAAGCTGCACCTCGCATTCCTAAGGGAGTCCTTAAGCATTTTGGGCACAATCCCAATGCCCGAGCTGCCCAGCAGTATTCAATTGTCGAGGATTTGGGCCACACTCCTTGTGCGATGTCTGCATTGGAAATGCTTTAGAGTTTTCCTTCACAAAAGAAGGCTTTGCTTTCTTCCCTTGGTGTGAATGATGATGATTCTTCCTCTGTGATTAAATTTGAAACCGCAGGACTTCAGCCTCGCTTTCCTTACTATGTGTCTCTTTTGATTCACGTAGAATTTCTTGACATGACCGTCAAGTGCACTATCATTGA
The DNA here is from genome assembly GCA_001517045.1 of Pseudotsuga menziesii. Taxonomy (NCBI): domain Eukaryota; kingdom Viridiplantae; phylum Streptophyta; class Pinopsida; order Pinales; family Pinaceae; genus Pseudotsuga; species Pseudotsuga menziesii. Next base: position 129,785 of record LPNX011048195.1, read on the forward strand.
CGAAGGCGCTGCCGCTTCTGTGATGTCTTTATCATGTTGGAAGGGTTTAGGTTCCCATGAGCTATCTAAATCAGTGACCATGTTAACTTCATTCGATGGGAGATCGTTTAGGCTGCATGACATCCTTCCTTCCCTTGAATTCTATTTGGGAGGAAATACCATTGCGGTAGAGGTCGAGGTGGTTGATGCGCCCCTTGACTACAATCTCTTGCTGGGTAGGAATTGGATGTACAGTATGCAAGCCGTTGCTTCTTCCCTATTTCGCGTTGTATGCTTTCCATTTAATGGGAATATAGTCACAATTGATCAAACATCATTCAAGAATCCGTCTGTTACCGCATCTTCGGGAGCTTTGATCCTGATCATTGAACACCCTCAGCCGGCAACTGGGAGTGTGGGTGTAGGCATGCATCCATCCTTCATGGGAAGCTTTAGTTGTCCTACACCGATCCTTATGATAGGGTCTAGTTCTGGTGAGGCTTCGACATCTATGAGATCAGTGTCTTTTCACCTGAGTCATATGGAAGATCCTTGGATTATTCCTACAACGAGTACTCCAAGTAAGCCCATCATGATGAACGTGCCATTGCCTACAACTATGATAGCTTATCAAGCTAATATAGAGTGTGTTGCAGAGCCCAGTCCTTCCTCTTCGCGAATGGAGGAGGAGGACCCTTATGTGCTGCCAGCATGGGCAGTACAGTCTTCTCATGCGTACAACTGCCTTGATAATGTTTTCCCTTCAGATGAAGCGATTATTGAGGCCATGTCGGGAGTTGAGGCACCATGGGAGGAACTCCATCATAGATCTTACTTTCTTCTCGAGCTTGACCGCTTGGAGCGTGAGGACTTTAGGGCAGTTCTTAGTGAGAGAGTTGGTAGTCCTATGGTTCCATTAAGCTCTCCTAGTCCGATGGCTGATGGAAACATGGTAAACATATCTTCAATGATTCCTATCAATATCTCTCATGATCTTGGCAGGGTAGAGAATGTCTATATTGGGGTAGAATGTTCCCATGCTAAGATTCAAGAATACACTGAGCTATTTAAAGAATTCCATGATATCTTTGCTTGGTATTACGACGAAATGCTAGGTATTGACCCTTGTATTGTCGAACACGAGATTAAGACTTATCTCAATGCCAAGCCTATTCGACAACGCTTGCATGCGATGAATCCTAGGAAAGCACCCACGATTAAGGAAGAGATAGAGAAACTGTTGAAAGTCATTTTTATCTATCCCGTTCCCTTGATGGAGTGGGTTTCAAACCCCGTTCTAGTGGATAATAAGTAGGGAGAAATCCGCATATGTACTGATTTCCATTATTTGAGTCGTGCCTGTCCTAAGGACAATTTCCCCACACCATTTATTGATCAAATTTTGGATGAGTGTGTGGGTAGCGAGGTTTTTTCCTTTATGGATGGCTTTTCCGGATATAATCAGATACAAATTAAACCTGAGGACCAACATAAGACTGCATTTATTTGTCCTTGGGGAACATTTACATATCGGAAAATGCCTTTTGGCCTTAAGAACGCCAGAGCTACTTTTCAGTGGGAAATGACCTTGATCTTCCACGATCTCAAGTCAGTTATCGAAGTATTTTTGGATGACCTTGCTACTCATTCTTGTATGAGAATGCGTCATTCCTATCACTTGAGATTGGTATTCAAAAGATGCCGCCATTATTTGGTTAGGTTAAATCCTTATAAGTGCATCTTTTGTGTGAAGTCAGGTCGCTTGTTAGGATTCATCATCTCTAAAGAGGGTATAAGAGTCGACCCTTTGAAGGTTGAGGCAATACTTCAGTTGTCTCCCCAAAAGAATATTCATCATCTTCAATGTTTGCAAGGCATGGAAAACTTCTTACGGATATTTGTTGTCAATTTTGCCAATTTGACTAGAGGCTTCATGCATCTTTTAAAGAAGGACACCACCTTTTGTTGGGATGAGCGAGCCCAGGAGTCCTTTGATGTGCTCAAGTGAGCCCTAGCATTGGCCCTAGTGATTAGTCCCCCAGAATATAGCCGTGATTTTTTACTTTATGTGGCCGCGTCCATGGAGATGATTGGTATGGTTTTGGTTCAAGAGGATGAGGAGCTCCAAGAGCATGTCATATACTATCTGAGCCAGAACCTTATTGACACAGAGATTTTTTATTCTCATGTTGAGAAGCTTGCTTTAGCTACTATACATGCGGTTCAACGGTTGAGACATTATATTATCCTTCGCCAGACCTTGGTTGTATCCCATGTCAATCCATTTCAATTCATCCTCACTCGAAGGATGATTGGGGGAAAATATAATAAATGGATTATCATCCTGCAAGAATTTGATCTTGAATTTGTTTCGGCAAAATCGAAGAAATCGTTAATTTTTGCAGAGCTTATATCAGATTTCCCAAGCGAGGCCGAGGAGTTGGTTTGTGAAGATACGTTTTTTGATGAAAAAATCTTCTTAATATCAACTTTAGACCCATGGTATGGGGATATCATTATATATTTACACACATTGAAGGTCCCTACTCACCTCTCTCGAGATGAACGACGATGATTACATCACATGTCTAAGAATTACCTCATAGTGGATAACATTTTGTACTGCCATGGGGTAGATTCCATTTTACGACGTTGTTTAAATCATGAGGAGGCTGAGGTTGTGCTGAATGATTTCCATGGAGGGGCATGTGGTGGTCATTTATCTGGGGTTTCTATAGCCCAAAAAATCTTAAGAGTGGGTTATTTCTAGCCGTCGATCTTTAAGGATTGTGTAGATGTGGTCAAGAGGTGCCACCCTTGCCAGGTGTTTGCACGTAATATGCACTCAAAACTTGCCCCATTACATCCCATCATCATCGCCGGTCCCTTCACTAAGTGGGGGATTGATTTTATGGATTGCAACCTAGCTTCAATTGGGGGGCATCATCATATCATAGTGGTTGTTGATTACTTCATGAAATGGGATGAGGCTATGCCTATAGTTAAATCCGATGGTGAGATAGTTGTGCACTTCGTATTCAACCATATTATTACTCAGTTTGGAATTTCGAAAGAGCTTGTCACTAACCATGGCTTGCACTTTCAAAATCATATGATGGAAGAGTTGGCATCAAAGTTAGGGTACAAACAAGAGCATTCCTCCTCTTACTACCCTCAAGTGAATGGACAGGTCAAAGCAATGAATAAATCACTCAAATCCATTCTCCAACGAACCATCACATAGAGCAAGAATAATTGGCACATCATGTTATATCTTGCTTTGTGGGCGTATAGAACCGTTGTTAAGACTGCCAAAGGTTTTTCTCCATATCAACTTGTACATGGAGTGGAGTCGATATTGCCAGTTGAATGCGAGATTCCTTCTTTGAAGCTAGCCATAGAACTCTTACCAGAAAATTCACCATTGGAGGAGCATTTGGTCCACCTTGAGCAACTTGATGAGCAGCGTCGAGATGCCTTGGTGGATCTATAAGTAAATAAGCATTGTGTAAAGGTCTAGTACAATAAGTCTATCCATCCAAGGAGGTTTAGTGAGGGAGACTTGGTCCTTTTGTGGGATCAACCGAAAGAACCCTTGGGGGTAGGAAATTTTAACCCCATGTGGTGTGGTCTTTACATCGTCAAACGTGTGTTAGAGAAGGGCACTTATGAGTTAGTGGATTATGAGGGAATGGCCTTGGCAGAGCCTAGAAATGGGCTCTATCTCAAGAAGTACTATGCATGATTTTCAGCCAAGGCTGGTTATTGTATATTATTGTATAGTTTTGCATAGTTAGGTATTTTTCTTATAGTGATCGTGTTTGTGATTAGTTTCCGTTTCTTTTGGCAGATGTCAATGGAATCTTCCACCTACATAGGATTCGCGGATGGTGCGAGCCATCACACTCAACACTCATCCTTTGCTGCTTGGGTGATTTATACTCCTATGGATTAGGTACTGTCTTCAGGAGGTGTATGTTTGTGGCCATCTTCAAACAATGTTGCCGAATATAGTTCCTTTATTGAGCTTCTATGGGATGCCATTTCACATGGTGTTCTCTCTCTTGAGGTACGTCTTGATTTGGAGTTAGTAGTGTCATAGCTTAATGGTTTGTACCATGTTAGATATCCGACGCTATTAAGAAGATTCTTACGTGTGAGATTATTAGAACGACAATTTGAGAATATAACATACATACATATTCCAAGAATTAATAATCAAGATACATATTCCAAGAATTAATAATCAAGTTGCTAACTCATATGCTAACTACGTGTTAGATTGACATTTGTTTCATACACAATAAATTCATCACAAACACAAATTTTTACACATGTAAATAAATAAACCGATCACCATAAAATTTTTATATATAACATCCAAAATGTGGTAATACATAGTATCATGATACAAAAATGGGGCTCTCGAACCACCAAGATATAATACATGGTAGTACAAAATGTATAACTCCCAGGTATCTAAGCTTGTGGAGGAGGAGGGGGGTTGTGATCATGGAAGGTCACTACAGCTCTAGCTAGCCATCGAAATAATCGCACCCATGCTCATGGTACACCCACCACTTAGCATTGCATAGCCTCAGGAAAGTCCTTGACTTGTGCCATGGGAACCCTATGTGTCAGCCTCACAAAATTGGTATGAATGCTCTAGAGTGTCCACTTCGCATCCACACCCGTGATATCATCTCCTCTTCCCCTCCGTCTGTGACGATGGAAGACTTCAGGCTGCCGTGGTCCCACATCTGCATACAAATGGTAGATGTCACTATGTATTGTCACACAAAAATATGTATTTTTATTCCATATAATTAGAAAACACAAAAAAAAAATAACTCAAAAAATTAAAAGAGAGGGTCGAGATTCGTTACCTATGTCACCATATGCCGATCCTAGTGGTAGCGGGATGTATGGGTCCCCCCAGAAATCAATCCCTGCATAGGGGTAGTCATCGATGGCAACTATCTATCATCGCCACCATGGAAATAACTCACCTGGATAGGGGTTGGACACCCTACCCCCCCCAGTCTATGCATCGCATCTACCCAACGCCGTTGGGTTGGATCTCGAACCCCATGAAGAGAATGTCAACTCTAGGGCTCAACCCTGGAACATGCTCGAAGAAAAACGTGCTCAATATGCTGCTGAACTTGAAGTTCCACACTCTTCCTGCCTTACACTCACTGAGCTGATGTTTCATGTTGCTCAGTAGTGTAGTGCTCAAGTCATAGACCATGGGTCTCATGCACTCCACTGCATAGAACATCAGAGGCCGTGAGGCCTAGTGGAGTGAAGCTAAGCCTGCTATTCTACCCAATGTCAATAGTATGGCCTTTAGGCCCAGCACCTATATAGAGTTGGTTGGGACCTGACTCCCCACCTTCTCTGTGTCTGGATAGCATTACACCGCAATGTACTCATCGATAGTTAGGCCACCTCCGGCACCACCACGAGAACGAAGGTTCACTACTTCCCCCCGTCGGGAAAGTCCAGTAATGAAGTATATGTCCTCCACCTCTATAGTGAGGGACATCCCATCTATTTGGAAGGACTTAGAGTCTAGATCCCAGTAATCCACTAGCATCTGAAATAGTCTTGGTTTGGCCCTCAAGCCACCAAGACACCAAAACTTATAGAGTCCACATGCACATAGAGCTTGTTGAGCCATTAGATCATCCCTTACTGCCTCCTCTACCTCACCATGTTCACGCTCTCTCCATTCTAGGACCATCCTAAACAAAAAATTGCAAGTTTTCCAATTAGATTACATAAAAAACCTCATGCACGGCCGCATACGCAACTGTTTTCCAAACAGCCATGTATGTATGCAACTGTGAGGGCATGTTCCACGTATATCCAGCCCTATACGTGGAAAAAACCTCAATTTCTACATGGGCCGCAGCGCCTTTTTTAGAATGGCCTAGAAACTTCAAATGACCATGGAATTTCATAAAAATTGCATCAAAATGGAAGAGAAGAGCATGGGTAAGTACCTGGAAGAAACGGTAGTGGATTCCATCGGCTGGATCTCCTGGAATTCGCTGTTGAAAATCTGAGCTCAATTAGGTAAAAATTTCAAATGTTTTATAATGTTTTGAATTTTTTACTATTTATAGAAATTTTTCAAATTTTTGAAAATTTTTACCCCCTTTTCTATAGTTTGGACAGTTTCTAATCATTTTGAACCGTTTTTGACCTAATTCATGATGTAGGAGACCTTTTTGAGTGTCGTTTCAGCCGTTGGATTGACCCATTCATGCCGATCTCAGGTATCATGCCTAAATTGGCATATAGGTTAGATTTCAGCACCGTTTTCATTTTGCATGACCTTATGACCATTTCATCATAGCCTTAGGTACGAAACCACTCTATTATGTCACAGAACCTTCTTGTTGTTTTAGAAGTGGCATGGTATGAGTGGTAGAGGTTGACTTTACATGGGTACCCTAGTTAGTGCCTTATTTGCATTTGGTGCCCATGCTGACGTTTTGTCCTTTAGGGTGTGGGAGTCCATTGTATAGTACTGCCATGACATTTCGCAAGAGCCTCATACTCCTCTTGATCTTTTGCTAGCCTATTTCCCTCAGGACTCCCTTATGTCAAGTTGTAATTGCATTATCATGAGCTTTGCGTGCCTTATTAAGCTTTATGCCAGCTTCCCTGACATTGCGCTTCAGCCATATTTCCCGAGCTTGTCTTATGTCTAGCCATGCAGAGACATTTTATATATCCTTTGCATATTGATTCCCTTTTTACCGTGAGGGGATTTTCCCCCAAGTGTTAATATCCTACATGTGTGTCTTTGTATTGAGCGTAGGTATGTTCCACTTCTTGGAACTAGTTTGTTTTCCCCTATGACACTCATCTCCTCCTAGTATGTAGCTATAAAGTATTTTTATTCTTTTTCAAGCTTTTAAAATATTTGAAAAATTCCCCAAAAAAATAAAAAAACCAAAAAGATGGACAAGGAAAGATGTTATCTTTGGCAATTGTCAAGTCGTGTCGCCTTTGAACAGAGCACAGTATATCACATCCATTGGTTGGGTTTATAGTTTGACTTTAGGAGTTGTACTCATTTATCTGAGTTTATCACCACCGACTGGTTAAGCTTCCAGTCCCCATGGAGCCTCTGTCGATGCCTCCTGTGTCACAGAGATGTTCCAGTTTGTATATCGAGTCTATGCTACCTTTATTTAGTCATCATTCGCTGTTATGCTCTTGTTCGAAGGAAGTTGAAACCTGAGTTGGCCATTCCTCAATTATCTTGACTTTGCATGTTGGCCATTCTCGGTACAATTACTGGTTCGTGTACCTTATGATCGAGTCCTTCCACATTATACAGCTTTGTTGAGTACCTCGTGTTGGATGATGGGGGATGCCTTAATGCCCTCCTTCCAGCGGATTTCATCCCATCGACTTCAGATCATTTATTATGGGATTAGAAACTAGAGTCATTTTGAGTGCCTTGAGACTTGCAGTCATCAGTGGCAGGTTCTCTCGCCATTGACAGTCTTTGGGAATACATCAATGTCCCCTGATCGATAGATCCTCTCAAGTGTTTGACCTCAACACATTTATTCACACTTGTTAGTTTGCACTCTAGTACCTTGATTCCCATTTTCATTATCGGTGGGTGATCTCGCATCTGTTAATGGTATACATCAATGACCGGTAATAAGACGATGGACTACTATGTTCGACCTCAACACCTCTATTCACATAGTAGGACATGTACTCGTAGTGGTTTGTGTAGAAAACCTTCCAGATTGGTGGCATCTTTTATATGCTACCTCCTTGATTGTGCCAGTGTTCATGAGATTTCATCTCTCGTGACTTGATTCTAGTATATGTCAGACATTTCTAGCTATTATGGAGATCTTGATCCATTGTATATGTTCATCCATTATGGAGATAATGATCCATTGTATATCTTCATCATGGAGATTCTGATCTATGTATATTGTACGTGGCGATGACCACTTATGTGATATCTTGTATCATGCCTATTCATGGCCATTGTACTCTTATGTATCCAGGACTGCTATATGTGCAGAGTTGTATCATTGTACTATGTTGATTGGGTGGCTGGTCTTCCATTTGGGATCCTTCATCACTCCACTTCTGGGATGGAATTATAATGTATTTCGACCATCGTATGACCCCTCTAACCTCACACATTAGAGGGAATCTGTTATAGCTGATTTTACCACTCCAGGTGAATCACACTTGTATGGCATTCCCGTGTTCCTCTACAGACTCCTTAGACCCCTTGGACCATTTTTTGTCCTTTGATGTTTCCTATACCATCCCTAAAAACATGTGAAAATTGCTATACGTAACTTTTAAACCCCTAATCGCATGTATACACGGGTTTGACCCCTAAAACCGTGTACATTGGGATGTGTGCATAATCCAAATACTTTTAGAGTTTTCCTTGACATGGATCTGACTCACTTGACTCCTGGCCTTCCCTATGCCTTGAGATTGCTCGGATTCGACCTTTCATTACCCCTTTGAAAATCTATATAAGGAACTCTATGGTACATTAAAGGCATATGAGAGAATTGAGAGCAAAGAAACTATAGTCCATTGTTGCCAAAACTTATGCTTGAGTCTGCATCCCTTTGTCCCTTGGAGCACTTTTGTGTTCTTCCCAAGCTTTCCTTTTGCTTGTGACCTTGCTATTGAGAGATGGAGGATTGATGTGGTGGAGGCCCAAGTGGGGGATTCTGTTTCTCCAATTCACAGACATGTCGACAGAGGTTGTATCCACTATAATCTCTGATTTTATATTAATATAAATATCTTTTCCTATCCAATAATGTATGTTTGAATGAATATTTTATCTATGGATGTTTTCAAATGCTTATACATTGTTGATTATATATGCTAGAATAGATCTAACACCAATATATATAGTATGCTTGTATTGTTTACTTGTTGTTGAGAAACTTATCTATCAATTCAAGCTGGAGTTGGAAAGCTCATTGGGGATCTACTTCAACCATCTGGAATAAGGTACGAGGTCTGATCCTTTAGTGTTAGATATTTAATTTCTATTGCATATTGGAAAGGATTGATTTCTGGAGTCAAGCTGTCTGTTGTGGTACCCCAAGCCATAGGAATTTCTCTCTGTAACAAGTTCCAGTCTCTATACTGTTAATACATGATTATGACTGGAAACAGTATATAGGTTTGTTTTGGAGAATAGTCTTAGAACTATAATATTATAAATACACTCCTTTAAGAGGGATACAGAGGTTGGAAGGTTAGGAAAACCTTCAAGGGATGAGGCTCTCGGTTGTAAATAAGATCTGATGCCTGTGTTATGAATAAGATTGTAGAGGAAGAGTTGTTTCTTAAGATATAGATTCATGTGTCGTTGCTTCTTTCCATATGTATTTTCTTTACATGAAATGTATATCCTATTTCCATTCCATTTTGTTGATTTCTTTCATTTCTGTAACTTAGTGTATAATAGTTTTGAATTCATACTTGCTATGCTCTACCTTTTGTTTTAGACATTTATCAAGTTTTCTTCTAAAGTTGCGTGGAATTCAGTTTGTTGGTGCTCCACGTGATGGGTTGTTCTCCCTTATCTTCTAAATGCCTACTAAATATCTCCTGATTGCAAGATCAATGGCTATCTTTCCTCTATTTTCAACTTTATGCCATTCTTTTCCTCATGCAAATGTTCCCTACTCAGGTTTTCGACTCCATTGCCAACGGTCCCTTGCCTTGATAATCCCACCTGCATCCCACGTCACTCTACTTTGTCCCATTTTAGGAGTCCAGCCTCCTGACCATCCTTGAGTGAATATATTACGTAGATTAAAATTTGAATACAAGCGAGAGATCCCTCTCTTACTGCGTGAGGTCGGAGGCCCAGTCTAAAGCGGTTCTGTTGTTACGCCGGTAGCGGGCCCTCCCCTCAACCTTGGAGCTCAAATCCCGGTGCCAATAGAGTCATAAAATCCTATTTAAACTGAAACATGATGCATATGATACCTTAAAAATTTCCCTTACACATCCCTTTCATCTTTTCATAAATTTTAGTGGGATTGAGAGCAATTGAGAAGCCATTTCCAACACTTACCAGGGGGATATTGGAGCCCCAAATTGCTAGTAAAGACTCCTACTTTGATAAGAATATAAAAATATTTTTCAAAATTGATTGTAGGTATATAAATAATATCTAAAAATAATATTCAAGTCTTAATATCAGTAATACACACTCTAAGAATATTTGGGAGCATTTGGGCCAATTTGGAGACCTAGACATCAAAACTAGTCAAGGTTCGAAATTGGAGAAAAAGTGAAAAATTGGTCATTTAATAAAAAATATTAAAAAGGGACATTACAGTGGTATCAGAGAATGATACTAGAACCTGATTTGGTCTGATATTTATGAAGACAATAATTCAGGGACCACCATTATATATTGAAACCAAAATTTCTTTTGTTGAAGAGGAAAAAAAAGTAGGAGAAGAAGGCATTGTTTTTTAGGAAACTATGACTAGGGATGAAAAGGGAACCTCATATGATGGTGAGGAGAATATAAAAATCATGAACCCTGTATTTGATGAAATAACCAATAACATGACCCAATATCTTATGAAAGGATTTGAATTGATGGCTAGCCAACTTAGGGGTAAGCTGGAAAAGGGGGTAGTAGAAGTTCCCATCATGGAGAGACACATAATACCATTAATTTTGAATACTTTTATGATTGGTTGAATTAATTTAGGAAAAATAATTCAAATGTGAATTCATTAATTAATAATAAGCAATACACAAGTATGGAGGAGACCAAGGAGCCACCAAGTTCTGTGGGTGGTGAAACAGAAAAAGAATTACATTATAAGGATCGAAAGTCACTCCCAAGTGACTCTGAAAAAGATGAAGAGACATCACATGAGTATGAAGAAGTTTGTATTGAAAATATTGAAGATCATTTCGAGACACATATTACCTTGGAAATGAAACAAATAGCATCTACTGATGGATACTTGAATTATGAAAGAGTACCTACTAATGGGTGCTCACAACTCTATGTTGGTGACATAGAGATCATATTTCAAAATGTTGCTGCAAGCCAAATTTCTAGTAAACATGAAAATGAATAATTTGCAGCACTTGAAGAAGAAACAAGATCAAATTCCCCATCACCACTTGAGCTTCATGAATTTGGTCCAAGCAAGTAGGAAGAAGATGAGAAGGTTCATTTGCATGAGCCTCATTTTCTTGAAGGGTCCTTAAAGATGAATGAAAAAAATATCCAAGAGGCCCTTATAATGCTCCATTACACTCAAACATTAGTGTCAAATTCTTTTTTGAGAGCTACTTCATTGGAAGAAACATCCTTCCTTGAAGACATGGAGAAGATTCAAAGAGAAATGTGATGCATCAAAGGTAATTTCATGTATTTGATTTTTGATAGAAAGAATTTGTTTGATCTTAATGAATTGTTACATGATGCATACTTGAAGAATAATGAGGTTAATCATAATCTCACAATTCAAAATGAGAAACTTCTTTAAAAGTTGCAAGATACTTGTTTTTCCTCCTATTTTTCAGATTGTCAAATGGTAGATTATTTGGAGGATTCTCATGACATGGTGGATCATGAGAAATGTGGAAATTTGAATGAGCTTGATGTGTTTGAATATTATATTGAAGAGATACAAACACTTTATGTGGTTGAATAGGAACTTGAATTGTCTCTTGATGAAGGTTATGCAATTTTTAAAGAAGAGCATGATTCCTCCACGTTGGAACCAATCTATGACAAAGGTTTCACATTTTTGAGGGATCTGCATGATAATACCCATATGGATCCTTCCCATGATGAAACTTCTAGAATTTTTTATCATTTGGGTGAGTTAGTTCATTCTCCTACACCCTACAATTCCATGTTTTGAAGCATGAGCCTCGATGAAGTATGGGTGAAAGGGTTCTTTTTGTTGGTGCCACATGAGGAGTATGAAACCCCTAGATTTAATTTTTATGATGACATGGTTGGAGCACATTATTATTTACATTTTCAAAAACATACTTTGTTACTTTATGATGGTGCACATATACATGGATGCACCTATGATATGTATTTGAGTCACTTGAAGACTCATGGTTTTTCTTGCTCAACACTTGGTTCATACGATGTTGGAGGAACTTCATCCAACACTGGGGTGAATATATTTATGATTGGAGAATTTTTTTTTTCCAGCCACATAATTTGTTATATTTTTATGATTCTATCATTCATAGAGGTATGGGTGAGATTAATTTGAGTCACTTGAAGTCTCCTTGTTTTTTTTTCTCATTATTCGGTTCAGATTTTGGTGGAGGTTCTTCATTCACTCCTTGGATGAAAGAACACATGGCTGATTATATTTATGCACATTATATATATTTGGAGCAGAATTATGGGACATGGGATCCTCACCTTTTACATTGGATCATATTTTATTGGTCACTTGAAGCTTGTATGCACTTGGAAAATGGAGGTCTACTTACTTGGAGGTATAAGCACTTTCATGATTTTTGTTGAGGCACCTCCTTGATGTACATTTTTATTATGTTGTTATGTACTTTGGTGATATATATTATGTAATCATGATGTTTGGAATAATTCATACAAGAAAATGAGATCCTGTAATTCTCTTTCCTAATGGTATGGATTGGAGAGCACTCTTAATTGTTGGAGTGCAATACAAGCAATGGGACCTTGGGATATATTTTTTAGTCCCATTGATTTCAATTTTTTGGGAAACAAGTAGTATGAGAGATGGATTCACAACTTAATAAATTTATTTTAATCATATCAGTGAAGAATCAAGCATGGTGGTTCCTCTCTCAAATATTCATGGAATCTCAAAGACTCAAAGTTGGGAAACTCAATGGCAACATCAAAGAATCATACAGAAAGCAGGTTCTTCAACACCCATGTTTGAAATTTCTTGAGGACAAGAAATATAGGGAAGGGAGGATTTGTCATGTCCCAAATTTTGCATTGGGTCACAATGGCCTAATCACATTTTCCATATTCATTAGATTTTTTCAAATTGATGCTAGTGGTCAAATAATTGCCAAGGAGAAAATTACTAGTTTCCTAGGTTGGGGGTGGAAGCTTTGGGATTTGGAATAAGTGGGACAATGAATGTTGTTTTAACATTAGAATGGAATAAATATTTAATAAAGGAGATAAATAAATAAATACAAGAGAAAATTAAGTGGAATGGACCATGGAGACACATGGAGACTATGGGGCCCACACAAGCTAGAATTTATGTGCCACATGGCATCCTCCTCTTGCAATTTTGAATCCATGGGAAGAATAAATGTTCTTGGATGAGTTATAAGTATAATAAAATGGTCTATATATATCATATGTATAATTTTTAAAGAAATGTAAATTATATGGGAGAGGAAGAGTCATTTTGGAGCTAGTGAGACACTTGGACTAGATTCCCTAGCTCTATGACAACAATGATGAAGATGCTATGACACCTATGACAAAAATCATATATGAAGGTTGGAATATGACATATATGACATGTTAAGTATAAATATATCATCCAATAGGGTTCTCATGTGATTTGGGGAAGCTCAATGGGTTCCTACTCAGATTGGGGGAAGATGGAAGGCTAGGAAAGGGAGGACACATGGAAAATATTGAGCCCACACCCAAATTCGAATTGTATTGAGTTTGTGGATGGATTGGTAACCTTAGAAGTCTAAGGATTTTTATAAAATACACAAATAAACCAATATAATATCTTTTTCTCATTTGAGAAATTGTCGTTGTGAATTGTGAGAGCTAGTGGTTGACTAGTTTTCTTGCCTTAGCCAATTTCGAGGGTGAAAGATTCCCATCCAAGTTGGTGTTTCGAGAGGCCACTAAAATATTTAATGGAGTTTTATTCACATTTTTAAGCTATATGGAATCTCTTGTTTCCTTCTATTGCATCACTTTATCTCAACCACTTCCATTTTTTATGGCATATTCTTGCTCATGGAGGGATTGCGCTTTGGGTGAGCTATGGATTTATTTGGGGGAGATTATAATTCCCCATTATTTTATGTTATGATTTAAATTATATGTATTTAAATTTAATAATAATATCAGGTCTAAATACCCAAAATATTTCATGTAAAAATGTTGAATAATGAAGAAATAGTGCCATTCCCCCACTATCTTGTTGTGAACCATTGTAATGTTGATGATTTCGAATTGGGAGAGCATTTAATTGTAAATTTATGATTGTAATAATATAAATATTATATTTTATTATTTCTCATAAAGTTTCAAGTCAAAATACCCAATATTTTTATGTCAAATTGATTTTTAATGAGCAAACAATTACCATTTCCACTCTATTTTGATATATGCCATGGTAATGTTGATTATTTCAAATGGAGGAATGTATATATGATAAATTTATGATTAATGGACTTTAATTAATGTTTATTACAATTTTCATGTTCAAAAAGTAAGAATTGGAAGCCATTTTACTCATTTTAATTGCACTGGGAGAAGATTTGGTGCCTTTTCCCCAAGGGTCGAAATAGTGATTTGGGAGATGTTCTGGAGAGAGTCATAAAATTATATATAAAATAAAAAATTATGAATATGAGACCTTAAAAATTTCCCTTACACATCCCATTCCTCTGTTCCTAAATTCGAGTGGGATTGAGAGCATTTGAGAAGGCATTTCCAGCACTTACCCAGGGGGAATTGGAGCCCCAAATTGCTAGTAAAGACTCCTACTTTGATCATAATATAAAAATAGTTTTAAGAATTTATTGGAGGGATATAAATCATATATTAAAATAATATTCAATATTAATATCATTCATACACACTCTGATAATATTTGGGAGCATTTGGGACAATTTAGAGACCTATTCATCAAAACTAGTCAAGGTTCGAAATTGGGGAAAAAGTGAAAAATTGGTCATTTAATAAAAATATTAAAAAAAGACATTACAATATAAAAAAGACAAAACCATGATTTTCTTTGAAGGAAATAAATTTCTATTACATCAAATATTGGGGCACATTGTGTTGGAGACATTTACCACCATACACACTCATTTTGGTCAATTTTGCCTAGTTAAACCACTATCCTAAGTATTATTGACTTAATCGACATCAGAGGAGCACTAGATGACATAATATAGATCACACCCATGCCTACCTTTAGTTAAGGAGGCTAACTTAGCCTTCTCCTACATTCAGGGAGGCTAACTAGAGCACTCCGGGGGTGATCTGAGTGTCATTAATGCCCCATATTGCTAACTGATGGTTACAATTAGTTAAACAGAGTAGTAAAGGTGCCTTCCTTCATTAAATTTATTATTTATTGATTATTTAATGAACTGGAGTCAACAAGGGTGCCTCCAACCACTTCTGATGGTTAGTTACACTTCAGTTAACCTCATCGGGGTTCATTGGAGTCATTGATGGGCTACCACTTGTTGGTTGGCTTGCAGTGACATGTGCATGAGCTACTTTCAGTTAGAATTAGTCATATATTTCACTCCGACTTCAGTTAGGGATCATTTGAGTCAATTAGGGTTTTGATCAGTGGTTAACTTGAGTGTTGACCGTGGCTTACATTCAGTTAGGCTAGACTCACTCATTCAATTCGAATGACCTCCTTGGGAATTCAAATTGCTTTGTCATTCATGCTTGCAGCATGATCATCGTATTGTATTACTCATTATTTGTGTGAATATACAGAGTGGCTACTCATTTTGTAGCACTATTACACCATTTTCATGCCTTATTGTTATTAATCTTTGATGAGACTGTGCTTTAGTCCCTAGATTACTGTGACAGATTAATACATTGGGGAAAATATCCTTTGAGAATTACAAGGTAATGGTATGGATGAAGGTATGTTTGATTGCACACTAGATTTCGATTTCTGTGAACATTGCATATATGGAAAACATAATCAAGTGAGATTTGCATCTAGTGCTACAAGAGAAGAGAGAATTTAAGAGTTAGTTAATACATAGTAATGTGTTTGGAGATGTTCATATTCCATCCTTAGGTATATATGTGTATTATGTTTCACTTATAGGTTATTTATCAAGGAACACATGGATTTATTTCCTTCAAAATATATCTAAAGTATTTGCTAAGTTTAAAGAATTTAAGGCACCTGTAGAGGATCAAATAGAAATGAAAATAAAGGTGTTGAGGACATATAATGGTGGGGATTTCTGCAGGAATGAAATCGAGGAATTATGTAAAATGTTTGGTATAACAAGGTAGAATAATACTCCATACACACCTCAATAGAATGGAGTTACATAATTGATGAATATGAGATAGATGGAAAAGGAAAATAGCATGCTCAGCAATGTCGAGATAGGATCAGAATTCTAAGCAGAGGAAATGGTTGTTGCATGTTACTTAGTAAATAGATAAACCACATCAACATTGGTTGGCAAAACTCCACATGAGATATGGACTAGTAAGAAACCCTCTATTAAAAATCTATTTTTTAGGGCGATGCTTATGTACATGTTCTAAAGGAGAAAATGAGTAAGTTGGATAATAAAGTTGAAAAATGTATCTTTATTGGTTATAAATATGGTGTGAAAGGTTTTAATCTTTAGAATCCTGTAGCTAAAAATATTGTGTATAGTAGAGATGTATTTTTTTTGAGGTCAAATATGTTCCCACACAAGATGTGAATCCAATGGAAAAGTAACAAGCGAAAATAGAGCTTGATTTAGAATATGAAGAACTTGACTCAAGAGAAGAAGTTGAATCAAAAGAAGTATAACCTAATACCCTAGTTTGAGGAGATCATCTCAATAAAGAAGGAAACTATAAAGGTATTCTCCTATTGATTTTTGGTCTAGTTTTGGTTTATCTATTATTGAGGATGATCCTAGAAATGTGAAGGAAGTTGTTGCTTAAGAGGATAATGATCTATAGAATAATGCCATGGTTGGAGAAATAAATGACTTAGACAAAAATCAATCTTGGTTTCTAGTTGAGCTACCGATTGGAAAAAAATTTGTTGGTAGCAAATGGCTATTTAAAAATAAATTGAATTCAGAAAGTAAAATGGAGAAGTACAAATCCCGCTAAATAAAAAAGGTATATTTCCAGGTAGAAGTAATTGTTTTTGGTGAAATATTTTCTCTAGTTTCTAAACTAACGTTTATTAGATTGCTTCTTGAAACTACTATTGCTTTGGATCTTGAAATAGAGAAGATGGATGTGAAGACAACACTCCTACATGGGGACCTTGAACAAGAAATATACATGAAATGACCAAAAGGATTTACAGTAAAGGGAAGAAAATAGATGGTATGTTTAAAGCTAAATAATTCCCTTTATGATCTAAATCAATCTCCAAGGACGTGGTACCAAAATTTCGACAATTGAGGTTTGTGAGAACCAAGGATGATCACTGTGTTTACTCCAAACATGTTGCTGATCACTTCAACAATATAGTACTATATGTCGATGACATGCTGTTGATTGTAAACAACAAAAGTTTCATAAAGGAGGTGAAGTGACAACTATTCTCCAAATTTGACATCAAGGATCGTTGTGCTGCAAAATTCATACTAAGAATGGATATTAAAACATATTATGCAAACAAGAGAATTTGGTTGAATAAGAGAAAATATGTTGAGGCGAAACTACATATATTTAACATGTAGTAAATTAAGTTGGTCAAGTTACTTATTCCTGTAGGTGTAAATTTATCTGTAGATTAGTGTTCTAAGACATGGGAAGAATAAGAAGATATGTCACAAGTTCCATATGCTAGCTCAGTTCATAGTTTAATGTATGTAATGGTTTTTACTAGATTGAATATTTCTCATGTAGAAGGAGGTTTGAGAATATATATGTCAAAAACAAGGAAGAATCATTGCATATTTGTAAAGAGGGTCTCTAGATATTTGTGTGGCACCACAGATTATGCAATATGCTATCAAAGATGACCTAGACCATACAGAGTAATAGATGTATAGGTATTTTTTGATGTCGATTGTGCTTGATATCTTGATCGCATGAGATCTACAAGTGGGTATGTGTTTAACCTGTTTGGAGGAGCTATTAGTTGGATGAGAAAGACACAAGATGTAGTTTCACTCTCAACTTCAAAATTGAAATACGCGTAAACCACTCATGCAAGAAAATAATGTGCATGGTTAAAAATATTATTTTTAGGTATTGGGTTTGTACATAAATATATAAGGTTAGATTGCGGCAACCAAAGTGCAATATTCCTGGAAAGGAAATCTACTTATCATGCTATTAAAAAGTATATTGATGTGAAATATCACTTATGAGAGATATGTTTGAAGGAAAGAAAGTGTTGATGGAAAAGGTTGACACCTTGAAGAATGTCACAGACAAATTAACAAATTCTAATAGTACTGAGGATTTCTCGTGGTGTAGAGAATCCATGGGCATTGATTCCTTGAACGTGTGACCCATATAAGTACATGTCCCATTGTTATGAAAATAAAATGAAAAGTGGTAGAATGTTGGGTATGTGTTATATTCTTTGCATGTGTGTGTTGGGAGGTGCATCTAACAATGATGTGCATGGTGATCCCCACCCATCTAGTAATTTAATCTAGGTTAAGGGATTGGAATCTATTTCTAATCTGGGTTAACATATTAGGGTTTTAGATGTTGTGAAATAACTATATATTGTATTGTGAGTGGTTAATAATCATAATGAGAAAGTAAGAGGTGTCACAACTTTGTGTTTTGATAGTTTTCCCAATTAAGGGTTTCGAGAGTAAATCTTTATGTATTATGCATGAATGATGTGGTGTAATCTCTGTTTTTGTTAAACGAATATGCATGCTTTGCTTATATGCACAAGTTTTAAATAATATCTATTTTATTAAAATAATCTTTATGATTTTATTCTCTGCACATGTTTAAAATTATCTCTATTTTCTTAAAATAATATGTATGCTTTGCTTCTTTGCGTAGGTTTAAAACTTACATACCCTTCATTGGTGCTTTATGCACCTTGGTTGAAAAAATAATCACCTTTTGCAGACTCAGAACAAGTGAAACCTTGCACACTCCATACTAAGTATGCAAATATAAGAAATCAAAGTATGGACAAAATGAAGGATCTTAGAGACAATATAGGGATCAGGGAGAAGAGATTGCTTTCAATAACATATCATAAGGAAAGTACTCCTAGAATGTCTATCTTATAACCAAATGTCCTAGTTCCCAAATCATTTAATGATTGGAAATCAAATGAATACAAAATAGAATTTGGGTAGTTTATCCCCATATATAAGGTCAATTTATACATGCATGCAAGTCATTTTTTGTGCAAATATGTGTTTTATTCCTCAAAAAATGAGAAGAATTAGAGGATGGAACTACATAAGATGTATAAACTATTGAGAGTAAAAAAAAATCGTTGTAAAATCCAAGGAAATCACCGTCAAGGATATGGAGAGTAAGATTGTGGTATTAGGGGTCTACCCAGCTGAGAGTTCCCATTTACAATAAATCTTACAACAGAAAGATAATGAGATTTACCATGTAAAGAAAAGATGAGCATCCTTTATGTAGAACATGTCTAGACTCTAGAGCTGTTAAAATTGTAGGATGAAAAGGATAAAATTAATGAAAAAATGAAACACTATAAGTCCTAGACGGAAGAGTATATGAGGAAGGTATATGACCTGTAGTTGAAAGTTTCAACATTAAAATTAAATAAAACTTCCATTTATACACAACTAGATCCCCAAGTAACAACTGCATCAACTCATGAGTCTACTAAAAAAATAAGGGAAACAAAGCAAGCTATAAAAGATCAAGATAAGAAGGCCTCAAAAGAACAAATAACTAAATATTTGTAATAGGATGCCCCAATAAAGGAGTCAAATAATAAATACAATATGATAATGGATATTGAGGATGAAATAAATGAGAAGGGTGATCTTATTGATCACGTAGAAGATGAAAAGGATGAGCTAGAAAAGAAGGTGCTAAAATAAAGACAAGAATTCTTAGGGAAAGGACCCTTAGAAGGAGATAAGAAGGTATTATGGGGAAAAATAACAAAGGAGGTCCTCCAACATTGGGAATGATTTAAGTTGATACAAGAATAATTGGAGCTATCCACCTCATCCAACACTAGAGTTAAAAGGATAGATAAAGAGCTTGAAGACAAAACACATATTGCAATAGAGGGGATCAAATTCCTAAACAATTGTACCAAAATATAGTTGGATGGATTGAAGATTACAAATATAAATTACTTAATCAATTTTTCCAATAAAGTGATAACTAAGAAAAATCTAATGACTAGAGCTCAAAATAGAATAAATGATTTGACATTGGAAATTGTATTTTTAAGAGTTTGTTCAAAGATTCTATGGAGAATGGATTTCCATACATATAGAATGGTAATGGAGATATATGTAAGAAAAAGGAATACCAATAGATCCTCAAGTAAGAAACAAATTTAGATGAGTTGGAAGGTCCCCTAAAAGGGGAGGGTTTTATCAAGCAATTGACTGCATATTTGAAATATGGATAAATTTGAGAAATATATTAAGGAGGATGCTACCCATATCATGTGAAAATATCACAAATGAATATTTATCCTTGGAATCCATGAGGACTCATAAGTACCCTTTGGGGAATGAGTGGCACCATATTGATAAGTATCATAAGGTGGTTATACCGCGAGTATGTCAGTCTACTCCATTAGGGAAACTAGGCCTGAAAATTGGGAATCCATCAAGACAGAAAGGTGTACAAATAATTGAGGATACATCAAGGAATCCAACTACACAATAAAGAGGACAATGAGTTGTCCATCCAACTCAATATAAAACCACTAAAAACAACTCGAGTAAAAAGAAGTGAAGGAAATAAGGAAGTCAGATAGTTATAAAAACATACTGAACATAAAAAAAGTGATAGAAAATGGAGATAGATGGAAAGTAGTTAGAGTAAACAAAAATTGTTAACAAAGATGGTTCTCCTATATGAAAGAAATTTGAGGACATAAGCATGGATGACAATTTTCTAAGAGGGTCTCTGAAGGGGCTATTGAGTTGATTTTTGGAATGATTTTGTATATAGGAATTGATTCTAGAGGTTAATATTTTGATGTACATAAAAAATGTGTTCTTCTTTTTAATTTTGCAATCCAACAGTGTGTGTGTAAATTCTCTTGAGAAAATAAAATCTTTGAGAAGTAGCTTTGCATGATATTTGTACCAATGGTATGTATATATGTTGAGTAGAGTGATGGCAATAGATATTTCATTGTTATGAACTATTTACTTTAATTATAATATGTTCATGTGATTAATAGTAATCAAAGGTTTCCTTTACTATTCAGTATATGGATGCCAATGTTGCATTTATTCTACAAAACATTAAGAATCATTTTCATTTCAAGTTCAATTCTTGAATTATTTATAAGCTCGGTACATTTTCTTTCATCTTGAATGTGTAATATTTCTCTTGAAAGCACCTTATACACTTATTTTGTGTTCCATCTACTGAAATCATCACTTGCATCTATAATGCTAAATATGCACCATTAAATTCATATAGAAATAAGACATCGTACATGTCTTAATCTAATACTTCCATACCTACAAATACTTTCTATAGAAAATAAATATGTGTCATACTTAAAAATATTAAGCTCTCAATCTAAAAAAAATGAACCTTATCATGCACTAACATATTCTAAATTTAGCCTTAAGACATCTCAGGGGTTAACATGAAAAATGGCTCCATTTTTGGAGAGCACAGAATTTGAATTTAATTTCCCCTAGGCACGAAAATGATCAAGATATGATTCAAATTTAGTGAATGAGAACTAGACAACTGATTGAAAGTTTACCTGGTGACTCCATTAAATCCAAGCTAGCATATGGAAAACAAAATACCATACCTAATCCAATGGCAATTTATTTCCAAATCCTGCAAGATTTAAGAAAATTGGGCACCTATAGGAATCATTGTGAAAATCAAGATCCTCAAAGTAAAAGTATTCCTTAGAGAAACCTTGTAACCTCTCCTTTTCAGCTTGAAAATCAAGAATCATTTGAAACTTTAAATATTCAAGGAGATTCACATTATATTCCTGGTACTCCAGTGGTTACTATAATAGATTCTTAGAATTATCCCTTCTTATTCTTTGCAAGTTCTTCCCATTGTTTACAACCTGAATCCATACCTCAAATAACTCCTATAACCTTGCAAGCTAAGAATACTATGTTATAGCATATGATGGTCAATGTAGGAGGTAGGCGTGGACTACCACTACCACTTGTATTTAACCCTTAAGGAAACACAAGATACATCCCATTGAGTGTTCCAAATAATATTTAAGAATTTCCCAAGAATTATCTCAATATATTGCCTAAGATTGATGAAGAAAGGGCCACTACAGTCGAAGAACATATGTCCACCTTTAAATAATTTATTGGAAACATTTATATTGAACATGATGGTGTCTTTATGAGGATTTTTGTCTAGAATTTAGAGGGAGAAGTCATAAAATGGGTAAAATCCATCCCTATAGACTCCATAAATTCTTGTCTTGTCCTTGAGACCACATTTATGAGGAAATGTGATGAGAAAAAAGATCACATCTATTATCTAACTGAGTTGTTTCCCTAAAAAGTAAGAATGGGGAACAACTAGGAGAATTCAATAAAATATTTAATAAAATCTACAATAAAATTTCTCAAGATATCAAACCCTCCCAAGCAGATTCTAAGGTCACCTGTGCAAGGGATTTTGAACTTGAATTTGCAATGCTACTCAGAGAAAGAATATTGTGACCTCACTCAACATGAAAGATGATGTAGTTGACGTGGAAGGTAATATGAATTACTCAAAAAATCTAAAATACAAACAAGCTTCATATCATAAAAGAGTGAAATATGAAACCAACTATTCTAGATTAAGTAAGGATGCACAAGATGCTAAGATAGAGGATATATCTATATTGATTAAAGGTCTATCAAACAAGTTGACAAGGCTAGAGGTGGAAGGGAATAATCCAAAAATAACTCCTCAAGATGGAGGAATAAGGAATCCTAATCAATATAGAATACCTTTAAACCCTTAGATCATGAACAAAGAGAGGAGAAATGAGGATGAGCCCATAAAACCTCTTTTGAGAGATAATAATAACAATAATTTTGTATATATCCTTGAAAATGAGGAATACATTGAATCACCAAATCAGATGTTATGCATGCAAGATGAAGATGATATGATACATCTAACACGTTTTTTTTTTAGAATTCTTTGCAAGAAGACATATATGAAAATATGAAAGAGAAAACCAAGGAATAACTTGAGATGTCATAAACTTAGTATAGAATTTTTTTCATAATTTGTAGGCTGAATTGTAAAGAAAATATGACCTCAAACCTAGAAACCCTTCTACAAACCATCAAAAAAATAGTTATCCCAAGGGTCCCTTTGAAAATAATCCATCCGATGAAGTTTTTAGTTCCTGAGTCCCTGCTAAAAATCTTGCTTCACCTTAGGAAAAATTCTATAAATATGCGCCACACACAGTTGTAGAAAAAGTAGCACATATTTTGTAATGTACTAGACCCAAAACACATCATTAGGGACTGAATACCTGAGGGATTATATCAAGGAAAGACTAGATTATAAATTAAGCACAACAAAATAATGTTCTTCTAGTGTCAGGCCAACATGCCAACAAACCAAACTAAATAAAATAATCATTCATTAAGGAATACAACCCTTCCAATGCAAGTTTATATCCCAACATAAATGTGATGCAATGTGATTACACATGAATACAAATGATCTAGTTATCATTTTAACAAGTAAATTTAGTCATCATCACATCTATGGGAATCCTCCCTGTTAGCACTTAGAATGTACCCAAGGTTTTAGAAGGCAAATCCCAAGGTAACAACAAAACCACTTTAACAAAGGGAGCTGAATTCTTCCTTTCTAAAGAGGGATCTCTCACAGAGTTTTAACATGGCTAGATATAAAAGTAAAATAAACTTTTAGATTGAATTGTGGTTGAAACAAGGCAAGCAGGATTGGGATATGGAGTCATAAAAATTCATGAATTACAGAACAGTTTGCAGGTGGAAATCCACAAAGGAAAGGTAGCACTCATTTACAGTCAAATAGCAGTTTGTTTGGTGATAAATAAAGAACAAGAACAATCCATCAACACAGAGCACCTAAAAGATGAATTTTGCATCAATTTTGGAACGAATGTTTGATGAATACATGAAACAATAGCCAGAGCATAACAATATGAATTCTGAGCTATTATACACTTAATCTAGATATGAAGAACACATAATGGTGAGTTTAACAAAAAAAACATGCACAAGGGAAAGGAGATAACAGACTGTAACTACGAATTACACAAGAAACTCTGTAGCAATGAACCAACATTCAGATCTACAATTTTATTACTGATAGATCACAAAATGCATAATACAAAAGTATCACGATTTCCAAACTTATCTTCCTCTATTGAGGGAATATTTATAGTATCCTAGGCTCCTAAAAACAACCTTGAAAAGGAGCAAAACCAGTTACAGAATGAGACTAAATATCTTAACAAAATGATGACCTAGCAGATCTGCCATGATCACAAATCAAACAAACAAGCATGCGGGGTCATGCATGATGAATCAGTTGGAGAATTTGGACAACGATGACTCAGGATTGCTTACTGAGAATGACAATTCAGAGGATCTTCGAGCGGCATGCAACAACTTCTTTTCTTCCCTCATCTTCACCTGCAAAATGTCTTCTGGAACATTGATCCTTTGGCCAAAACAAGGAGATGGAAACACGTTCCAGGACCTACTTGCTCCTTAAAATTCACCGAATTATGTAGAATTAAAACAATGACACTTTGAGCTAGTGGAATTTTTCTCGACCGTGGATCTGAAATCAGGGGTGATCTGGACCATTGAAAGCTGTGAGGTATACCTATTTTTTCACATCAGGGAGTCTCCTTAACTCATTCACATGTTTCCTTCTTTTGCACTATTGATCTTAGGCAGGAATTTTCCAAGTCATTGATCTGAGATCAACCTGCAGGCTGGCAAAAAGCGAGATCTCCGTATTATGTGACCAAATTCTTAGGTTTCCGACTTCTGCCTTTCTTCATCTTTCCACACCATTGATCTACGCAGGATCCTTCCTAATGGTCGAATCCTAATTGCGGGAAGTGGAAATTAGGATTCTACTCTTCAAAATCAAACTTCTTTTCCCTTTCTTCTTCCATTGTTTCTTTTCACGCCGTCGATCTTCATCGGAAGCGTCCTGGGTCGTCGATTTGGTGGATATCTGTTACACTGAAATATCATCACCATCATGTTATGAGATAGGTATTCCCTTGTCTGCTTCAATCCCTCAAATTTTTCCCTAGAGAAATGACAGGAAAAAATATCCCCTTATAGGTTTTCCTTGTTTTGAGCTGGTAACTCTCTTTCCCCATTGAAAAAAAGTGTTACCCAAGAAGCAAAGAGCTAGTAACACTCCTGATACATGAGAAGAGAGTAGTGCCACCTCTTCTAGCCTTACTGTAAGAGGAATTACCCGCTTAACATTGCATTTTTTCATCATGGAAGGAGCGGTGCTCGATTTTTCAAGGCAAAGAGAGAATCTTCGAGAGGCTTCTCAAAGCTTACCTCTGTGGAGCCTCATCCCTATGGTTTAGGACCACCTGGATCTTGAGATCCTCCCTTTTTGGATCTTATCTCTACCTCACCCATGAGATACTCAACCATACCTATCCTCCCATGCCTTTAAATACTAGCTCATCCCCCATGGGAGACAGGAGGAAGAATTGTGTTGCATACCCAAACTCTGTCAAAATCATTCTTGAGTCTTTGGAGGCAAGGTGAAGTTAGAGGCAAGGATATATTGGAAGGAAATTTGAACACCAAGGCATGAAGGTTGTAGTATCTTCAATCATTTCTAATAAAAAATGTCTTTCGTTTCCCATGGTTACTGTTTCTTATGTACATATTGCTTGATTCCTTGGTCATGAGCATAGATCTAGTTGATTATATTGTATGCTATCATGTTTTTCTTGTGTTTTCCATGTTTTACAGGTTCCTCTGTAAGGATAGAGAGGACAACCTTTGAGAAAATTACCATGGAATTTCATTCAAGTGATTAACCATATCTAGGGGAAGTTTAACATTTGGTGTTTGTGTTTTGTTCTAGATATGAACCATTTGGACTAGGGAACCAGGAGGTGCATATTTCCAGCTAACAAAAGTGGCGACTCTACTGGGGAGAACTTTGAATTATGAATATTTGGTAAGTTGAAACCTCCACCTTCATTTTCAATTTGTAGATCTACTTTTTCCATTAATAGATCTGTAGATCTGCTTTGAATTTGATTGATTTACCTCTATCTGCCTTTGGATCTTTATATGTTTGGTTCACTGGGTTTTCTGGTGATTATTTGGGTTCATTATTTGGATTGCAGCTTACTTTTCTATTGCTTTTTTATTTTTCAAATCGCCATCTTGGGCATCGCTCCTAGGTTGTGTTATAAGTGCAATTCTGGAGCTATCATCGCCTTTTCCCTGTTATCATAAAGCGGTGCCACTGCCCTTTTTCAGTGTGAAAGAAGTGGTGCTGGAATTGGTAACACCCTGGTGTGAACATGCTAGAAGTGGTGCCACCACTCTGTTTCTGTAGACAAGAAGCAGTGCTTAGGCTGGTAACGCCCTGTTGAACACCTGTAGAAGCGGTACCAGGTATTCTTCTTAGCATTGTTTTTATTTTGATTCTTAAATGCTTGTTTTGGTATCTGAGATGCATGCTTAAGATAGTTACATTTGTTGTTTGAACTCTTCAATTCATTTTTTAACAGAAAACTCAATTAAAAAAAAAAAAAACGTTCCAAAACATTTTCCCGAGGGCTCACGCCTTCAAACCCCCAAACACCCTCAGGGAAGGGGGTGTAGCACCCCCCTGGACCCCTCATTGCACATGTATGAATCCATAGGTATTCTCAAGAATTCTGATTGATTTTGGTCTTTGAAGTTTCATGCTTGGATTTCAATAGAACTTTGTTTTGTTAGATCTCTGAGTTTTGTCTTCTTTAACAGAACAAGAAAATATTCATTTTAGTTTTTTATTCATTTATTATACATGATTTTTGTATGTTTTTTCCTTTTTTTAAATATTTTGAAAATCCATACAAAATTTATTTACGATTAGTTCATTCTAGCTTTAGTTGAAAAATCTGAACACTTTTGTATAAAAGTTGTAATATATTTTCTTGCTTTCATTAGAGATCTCACTTCTTGTTTCAAAAGAGAAGATTTTGTTTGTTTCAGTTAGGAACATATCATATAAGCAGCTTGCTTTATTGCTGTATGGGATTTATTCTGTGTTTCAAAGAAATTGAATCTCTCTCTCCCTTCCTTAAGTATTGAATCTACGAAAAGTGAAACTAAAATTTTGCACAATCATACTACATGGTTTTACTTTTATGTCCTGTTGGCCTGATTTTATGAATCAGAGTCAATAAGGAGGTTTTGTCCACACAATCAGCTTAAAGCAGCGTCCGGTATGTTTGGTTTAACAAAACCTCGCAGGTTATGGTCCTACTACCAGCTAGTTTGTCTCTTAAGGAGAACTTAAAACCAGCAAAATTTAACCTATTCTAATATCTATCCTACCTATATACTTAAAAGTCCTAAGTTTGCTTTCTTAAGGAAAGACTTCAGTTTTTGAGAAGTTTTCTAAATATGAAAACTTACTTATAATATGCAAAATGATTTAACAGTGCTAATTTATAAAATAATAAAATAAATTTACAACTAACTAATCTATTTATCCTAATTAATCCTATCTCAGCTGAGAGCAAGTTTGAAACTATATTAATTATTAATCAATAACAGAACGCTAAAGTATGATCTAAACAGACATATTTAAATCATAACAAAAGTTACTTTGTTAAGTAGAAATGAAACTTAACTAATAAACACACAGTCAACTTTCAATTCCTAAAAACTGATCAATAATTAATTATCAAGACAGTCATTTGAATTAGGAATAACGTTTATTTAAAATTCACTGTTAACATACAAATGAAAACTTAAATAAACAGAAAAGCATCTCATTATCACTAATGCTTATAGTGAACACACTAATAAACTTAATCATAATGAAACATTTATCCAAAAGAAACTAACTTGAGATGACAAAGTGTAACAAATTTTGAAACATCAATGTGTCACAGCACACAGAGTTTATATATAAACAAAAAGAGAATAGACTGAAATATAAGTATATAAAATCCAAAAATGAAATACCAGTCACAGTATCATTTGCAGATGTCCAGTATTACTCATATAATAGCTTCAGCTTCAAATATGATGAAAGACTAGTAACAAAATATATATATTTCATATAAGTTTCTTTTACACTCCATCCTCTTGAGTTCTTCGAAACTCATCACTTAAATACTACTAAAAGTTGGTTTTGCAATAAAAATTGTTTGCCACATTATAGGAACAACTATCCCAAAAAGGCATCTATTTACACCTATTACTAGAAATAGAAATCGACTAGCCTGAGTCGAGGTATCACATAAACTGCCTGATCATTGATAAAATTCCCTTTGGTACGAATCAGCCACATCCACATGCCATTGTATGACCACGTCCTGCGCTTCTGGAAGAAAACTTGATAATGAGATTCCCTGCATTAAACACAGCGTATTAAAACGAGTTTAACATAGTTAACTGAAACATTAAAAATTATAAATACATGCCTGTAAAATCTCCGATTTTACAGGCATGTGAAATCGAATTAACTTTACCTGATATGCTGCGCTGTAAGAGAGAAGAACAGAACTTAATTATGAAGAGAGACTACTCTTCTGGCTTCGGCCAGTTTAGCCTTCAGCTTTATGATTTTAACATTTTGCTTTTCAATTCTCTCCAGTAACAACTGATTTGTATTTAATATTGATTTCTTGGATTTCTTGTATTGATTCTTTTTCATATTTGCCTTCTTCCATCTATCGATCCAGTCTAACAATTCTTTTCTGAAATTTTTATTTTCTTCTTCCAGTAACGCTGTACTAGACAGACATTGTTTAAGTCTTCCTTTAAATTCTGTGATTTTATTCTGATGCTCATTTCCTAACGCCTGTTGCAGAGTTTCATCTTCTTCATGTACACAAGGAGAGCGAGGACTGTCAGGAGGTTGATTGTACAATGGTTCATCATCTACAGTGTTCACATTTAATTATGGTTGATTACCCTCAACCTCGCCCGATTGCACATCATTCCTTTGCCCAGTCGCAGAATTCCCTATATCCATCGTGTTAGGGGTAGACATCAGGATGTCATCCTCAATATTCACAATTGTTGGTTCAGTGGCTGTGCATTTTGAAACCTGTGAATCGGGCTTATACCCAGGAGTTGCATATAGATTATGCATGCTCCTAGTAATTCTACGTGAAAACGATAGGTTCTCATAACCTAACCCTTCCCTGTCGCAACAAACCTGAGCCAAATGGTTCAGCATATTCATAGACTGTTCATCATATTCAGTAGATTTGTTGTTTTCATCTTCAACTAATCCCTCTTTTAATTTTATAGGGTTATCGTTATTTTCTTTGGATTCGGGTTTATCCAACCCTTCTCTAGAGTCACAAGGGATTGAAACCCTATCAGCACATCCATTACCCTCATTATCTACGGGCGTACTAACATTCTCTGCCTCCTTAATATCTGGACTATTATCTTCTG
>LPNX011048195.1:160481-200169 GCA_001517045.1 Pseudotsuga menziesii
GATATATATATGTACAACACTAAGATGAAAAACCTTTAAACATCCTATTGACACATTAGACCATCATATAGGGTATATATCATATGTAAAAGTTTCATATACAAACAACATCTAGTCATTAACTATGATATTTACAATGTTCAAAATAGGGTTTTATATAAGGTTAATTTTTGAAATTCTCTTAGTCTAAAGACTAATAATACCCTACTTGACATATAATGTGTTTTATGAAATTTCTCTTGGCATAAATCTTTAAGTCACATAAATTCACTTATGATGATTTCAATAATATAATAAGAATGTATGAAACTTATCTGACAATTAAAAGCCAAGTTTTATTTTCAAGTTTCTTTCAGCCCTGAGATCATTAAATCACTTCTTTTTTGATTGAGAACACCTTCAGAATCAAAGATTCTGAAGGTGCTCTTTTATAATTTTAATTTGATAAATCATATAAGAGCTGATCTCTCTTCATTTTATCAAGAAATGAAGAGGTTGTTGCTGGCTGCCAACATGTCCTCACCTCATGTAGCCACCTAACCTTTCAAGAAAAAGAGTCAAGCATTAGACTTAGGTTTAAAATTTGTAGCAAGGTGTGATAGGTTAGAGACGTGTGTCGATGTCTTTAAACGTAGGAGCTTTCATTTATTTCCTGCACTGCATCCCAAGGATCATGTGGTTCTTCCACATACCACTGGTATATCGAAGGACCTTTCACGTACCCTTGAGGTATATCAAAAGGTACTTCATGTACTCATTTTTATATCAGAAGGCCCCTTCCGAACTGTTGTGCATTAGAAAACACTACTATGGAGTGGAGCTCCCACCTACCTTGTGTATATCAGGAGACACCTTTAGGAATCCTTAGACCATCTGAGTTAACCTTTTGGTCATCTTGACATCACAATAGTTGTGAAGCCTTGATAATCCCGTGAGGATGCTGACTTTTAATCCACTCCTCTCACATATTTTTCTTGTTGATTTAGTTTGAATAGTGCTTGTTGTCTATACAGTTAGTATTTTCTTAGAATAGAGATATAGTTTTGTTACAAAGTTATGGCTTCGCCTTCTGGGACTACAAACCAAGAGACTTCTTTACCAAGCACATCTTTTGTTTTCCCTCCATATGGATATGTTGGTCCTCCTCTCATGGCTACATTAAGCCTTCCTGGATTGATGATTGGAATACATGTTTGCTTATTCTCCAGTCTAGTTATCCCATGTGCACAAGTTGCTTTAGATCCTAATCCTTCATCGGGAGAGCATCAACCTCATGTTGATGCCTCTCCTTCTTCAACAGATGTGTCTTCTCCCATTTCTCCCTCTTATTCTGTTGAAATTTGTAGTACTAGTAGTTAGGTGGATAAGAAGAAGAAGAAAAGGAAGATTAAGAAGAAGAAAAAAAAACAAAAAACCAAGTCTCAACCAATTACTCCTCTGAGTGCGGAGAGTGTTGATCTACACACCCAAAGACCACGTAAGCCAAAATTCCCTTGTACGCTTTGCAAGGGTGGTCACCTTCTAAAATATTTCCATGGTCTAGCCCTAGTTTTAGAAGAGTGGTCTAAGGTTTCCCAGCAGCCGATATCATCAGCCTTTGAACATCATATTGATGATCTCCCCTCCACCAGTGACTTTGTGGTTAAGAGTTGGAAGGGTAAAATTAGAAATCCTTGCTTGCTCTGTAAGGACATGCAATTTAATTACCTTTGTCATCTCATGGATGAAGCTTCTAAGAATTTCTATCAGTAATTGGAATTCTTAACCTAGAAATGTCTCTTCAAACACCTGCAGATCTTCATCAACAGTCTTTAAGGTTATATAGTATGAAAATTTTACAAACCTCATTCCACCATATTGGCCCAATCCATTACCAATTACTTAGCCCAGAATTGGTGCTAACAACTGGCTCCAACTTGGGATACTATCCTCCCTACAAGCTAGCAAAGAATCCTGTAGACTAGGCTCCAAATCCATTGGGCTGTTCCCAGCATTTCAGACCTCAAACTTCTTATTTATGTAAGTAAAACATAAATAAAAATAGATACATGTAGTACCCCTCTAGATCATAGGGCCTTCTCTTTGGGATTCAAATCCTTTGGCTCACAAATATTGATATTGGGTTGAGAGGGATTGGAACCAATTTCCTCTTACCATCAAAGATATTGCATTGGTGACATGTAGTAGTCTCCTTGTAAACATATGAAAACATTGAAGGCTAGTAGAAATGAGTCCTCAAAATATTGTTTGTTGTCACCTTCCATGAATGATGTCCACCACAATATCCCTTGTGAAATTAATTCATATTCTACTTATCTTCATTCTCCAAGAGGAAATTGAGTAAAATTCCACCAGGATCTTTCCAATAAAGGTATTGGTTCATAATGAAAAACTTGGCAGATTTCAACTTCACTGACCTTGCTCTAGTTTTTTTTAACCCCGCAAGAGCTTGTCATTTTTGCAACACATACACAATATCAGAATACCATGGAGATACAGAGAAATCAATCATTACTTGCACCACTGTAACAAGATGATTTGAATGACTGGTAAGGAAATTTAGCTACAAGGATTCACAGTTGGAATTTGTCATCATCTTTGCAAGTCCTTGTCCTTTTATCAGTTTGGTGGGATTACTTTCAATGTCATATTCCAGTAACACAACAATCCATTTTTCTCTTTTCCCCTCTGGATATGGCTATGTGAGGATTCCCTTCACCACATTACTAGGAACATAAGCAATGTCATGCGAATGAAGAACACAAAATCTAAAATACTTCAAATAATTAATCAAGGCATATGCTTGTTTTTCCATAATGTCATACTTCAACTCTCCATATCTTAACACTTTACTAAATAAGGCTATAGGTTGTTCTCCATTCTGATTGTTTCTTTGTAACAATACTCCAGCAATAGTGTGATCAGAAGCATGAGAAAATATTAGGAAATATTTGCTAAAATTTGGACTTACCAGAATTGGGGCTTCTGTGATAGCCTGTTTAATATCTCTGAAATATATCCTTGCATTTGTTTTCCACTTTATCGCATGGTCCTTTTTCATCATATTAGTGATATTTATTAAAATCTCAGCATAACTGGGAATAAACCTTCTCAAAAATTTTACTTGTCCAATGAATGATTGCACTTCCTTTTTACATCTTGGCTCCTCAACCTTCAAGATTGCATTGATTCTCTCTAGGTCATTCTTTATACCATCCTTTGAAATAATGTGCCCCAACAATTTTCCTTCCTCCAATGCAAAATTTGATTTTTTGGGGTTCAATGATATTCCATACTTTTTTAATTTCAGAAAAAACTTTATCCAAATGTTTAATATGCTCCTTGTCATATATTGAGTACATAGTGATATCATCCATGTAGAAAACCACAAATTTATCCTTTTCTTCTGCAAAATCAGTGTCCATGAGGCACTTGAAAGTGGGCCCTACATTCATTAAACCAAAAGGAATTTTGGAATACTTAAATGTACCGCATGGTGTAGTAAAGGAAGTATTTTCTTGATCCTCAGGAAACACTTTTATTTGATTGTATCCTGAGAAACCATCCATAGTTGAAATCCTTTTAGATCCTACCACTTTCTGCAAAATATGTTCCATTTTTGGAAAAGGGTAATTATCCTTCAAAGAGACTTTGTTAAGATTTCTAAAATTATGCAAAGCTTGATTTCACCATTATTTTTTCTAACAGGCACCAGATTTGCAACCCATTTGGAAAATCTCAAGGTCACTATAATCTTAGCATTGAATAATTTTTTAATCTCTTTCTCAATAACAAGAAGCAACATTGGATTAACTCTTCTCAGTTTTTGTCTAAAAGGTTTCTCATCGGGTCTTATTAGGATTGTATGTGGTATGATAGAAGTATCATACTCTTTAAGGTCCTCATAGATCCAGGAAAATAAATCAGTGCATCTTTTCATCAAATTGAAATGGTCTTCTTTTTCTTTGACAGGCAAGTTTTTTGACAGTTTTGTGATCCTAGGATTTTCTTCAGTTCCTATATTTTCTCTTCGACAGCATCATCACCAGGCTTCATTTTTTGATATCTAGCAACGTAATTTTGATCAAAAATATTTTCTATGGGGATTAGGCCTATGGGGATATGATTACTCTTCAATTGAACTATATCCTTTCCCCCCAGTGAGTTTTTAAACTTTCTGTTTTTAGCACTGTCTTCTTCACTCTCTTCAACATCTTGGAAGTTTTCAAAACTGTCATTTTCACTATCTATTTGGGTATTTACAAATTCACTAGATAACTCCAAAAATATATTTATTTGCATATCATCTTCAAATAATTTCTAGTATTTGGAATTATATGGTATGGAGGGTCTATTTACAATATCCACTTTATACTTTCTTGAGCCAACAATGATTCTTTTGAACTTACTAGTAGCAATAGCCAAAGAATAAGCTACTGAGTTTTCAATTCTAGGGATCACTATGATTTTATGCTCTGTGGAATAGTTACCAAACATATCCCATACCTCATTTCTATAATCCCTCATTTTGGGATGTTTGTTTTGATAACTATCATTTACCTGGTTTACTACAAGCTTTGAATCTCCCATGACTTGTACCCTCTTTTCCCCCATATATTTTAAAGCATCCAGTCCTAGAAAAAAAGCTTCATACTCTACCACATTATTGGTGCATTCAAAAGTTAACTTATATGACAATGCCTTAAAGTCCTTTATAGGAGAGATAATGTATACACCAACACCAGCACCAACTTTTGCTACAGATTCATCAAAATACATGGTCCAGAGACCCTATTCTTTCTATTTCTTTTCCAAAGGATCTTGTTTCTTTGCAGATTCTTCCTCCTCCTTATCTTCAATGGATACAAGAATTTTAGGATCACATGGGAAACTATCATTAAAGAAAATAGAAGATCCCAATTCAGTATCAACAACATTAATAACATGACTATTTGGTTTGTCTTGGATGCTAACTACATAAGGTGATATTTTCTCACTGTATAACCTTTTATTCCCACCATCCATAGGAATGGTAGCATAAGGCATATCAATTTGCAGACTACCCTTCAATTTAGAAGTCCAAGACCTTGACAACAATACACCAAATTTTGGAGGAATGTCTGCTACAACAACATCCATTACCACAGTCTTAGATGGCATTTTTTCTAAAGCTACCACCATATCCTTAACCAATCCAAGACACTTCACCTTCCTGGAATCAAAGGAATAAAAATCTTTATATTGTCTAGTAACTTCTAGTCCCAAACTTTCTACCACTCCATTAGGCATTAAATTATGAGAGGCATATGAATCTATCATAGCATTTGGCACAATCATATCATGTACATTTAAACTTAGGTAAAAATGAGAAACTTCCTCATCATCCACATTTTCAATTTTTGACCCAAATACAATGGTGGGAGTATCATCAGCAACCTCTAAGATATCTAGTTGAAATTCTCCCTGGCTCTTGGCCATGTCTGTTATCTTGTCTTTGTATTCCATGTTTCTTCGCAATTCATTGAAAGGAATGGAAATTTTCAATTTTGAGAGCTCTGTCTACAAGTTAAAAGTGGAAATAACTTTCTCTACATCCACCAGTGCTGGTTTTTTAAATTCTTTTGTTTTCTCTATTTTATTTTCTGGTTCTTTATACACAACATGTTATTTTTGCTTTTCACTTCTCTTTTATGTAGTTTCTTGACTACTAGAAGGTTGATTTTGATTTAACCTTCCTTTGTTTATAGTAACATCTCTACTCCTCAATTTGATCTTTCTTTGAACATCATCAATAGCATGAAAATACCCCATTTGGTACTATTCTGACTCTTCCTCAAAATCCTTATTGGCATCCTCTTGGGAAAACCTACTATTTTCTTCCTCTATGAGGTATATTTCAGAATCCAATTCACCAAAATGGTGAATATGATCCTCAATATATTTATCCTCATCTTCATCTCCAACATAAATTTCAAGGAAAGGTGGTTGTATTTGTTGATCATTTGGATGTCTAGGATTCCTCATATCCCTCAGTTTGATTTGTGATGGTGGGGGATGACTGGGACTTGTGAATTTTGAGTTTTTTATTTGAGGTTCATTTTTTTCTCTGTTCTAAGGCTTGTTATCTACAGTAATCCTATCCATCAACTTCTCCACTATTTTCAACATCATTTCAAGTTTTACATCATTTGAAGAAGCAGCAACAGAAGCAGAAGGTACATCTTCTTCTCTAGATTTCCTTGTTTCTACTTTTTGCTTTATTTTTCCACTTGCCATCATATTAGCTTCCACTTCTAAAGAATCTTGAAACATGGCAGGAAGAATTGTTGATTTTCTCTCTCAATAATAATGCAAAGTCACCATCAAAGGCATCAATGTAATGGAGTTTTGTAGAGCCTAGAAGTGGTTTAATATCAGCAGGAATAGAGTTATACAACCTCATAAAATGACTAGAAAACTCATGGAAAGATTCAAAACCTCCTTTATTAAGATTATTATATTGGGAAAGCACCTGCAAAGTACTTGTCTTATCATCCCATATTTCTAAAAATAAATCTTGGAAAGTCTCAAATTTTGCAATGGAGGCTAGAAGGTAGATCTCTAAACCATTTCTTTGCCTCCCCTAGCAAACTTATTACAAAAAAAATCATCTTATTATCATCTTCATCAACTAGATCCAATTCCACATAATGGTCAAAACTATCAAAATGTTGTCTTGTTGTGGAATTTCCATCTCCATCATAGAAGAGAATTTTTTGGGCATAATTTTGAGGAAGGTCATGCAATATAGCAGGTAAGGCTATAGGAGAAAACCTAGCAACCATTTGTCTAGGTGGATTTGGAATAAGAGGAGGAGCTTGAACATTTGGTGGGGTATAGGGCTGAAAGCTTTGAACAACAAGGTTTGTTTCTTCAGTTTTCATAGAGATTTGAAGATTGTGCCAAATAGAATCAAGAAAATATGATTCTAACCTACTGGTATTAATTTCAGTCTCCTTCAAATTAGATTCATATTTTGATTTCACCAAGGACCTTCCAAAATTTGTTTCCCGCCCAAAATCCCGAATGCTATGAAATTCTTGAGAGGATGATGCACCAAATTGAGAAATATTTATTTGTTCTTTTCCCTCACTTCTAAGCATTATTTCCAAATTTTCCACACTTAATAATATTTCATTGTTAGGGTTACCTCATGTATGCGAGCTCTTGGGAGCTAGGATGCCTTCTGAAATTTTTCTTAAAATCAATGTGGAGTCACGAGGGAAAATATACAACCTATTTCAAATGCATAACTCTATGTTTTCCCATAGAAACCCTTTCTTCTTGGAAACTTTGTCATCTCCCAGGGATGATTTGCACTTTTGTTCCCCGGCAACGATGCCAATTTGTTAGCACTAAGAATGTACCCAAGGTTGTAGAAGGTAAATACCAAGGTAATAGAAAACCCACTTTAAGAAAGGGAGCTGGTTTCTTCCTTTCTAGAGAGGGATCTCTCACAAAGTTTTAAGAAGCGCACATATAAAAGTAAAATAAACTTTCAGATTGAATTGTGGTTGAAACAAGGAAATCCAGATTGGGCTATGGAATCATAAACATTCATGAATTACATAACTATTTGTAGGTGGAAATACACAAAGGTAAGGTAGCACTTAGTTACAGTCAACTAGCAGTTTGTTTGGTACATTCCATTAACACAGAGCACCTAAAAGATGAATTCTACATCAATTTTGGAAAGAAGGCTTGGCAAATACCTGAAACAATATCCAGAGCATAACAATATGAATTTGGATCTATTATACACTTATTCCATATATGAAGAACACATAATAGTGAGTTTAACACGAAAAACATGCACAAGGGAAAGGAGATAACATAGTGTAACTACGCATTACATAGGAATCTCTACAGCAATGAACCAACACTCGGCTCTGCAATTTTATTACTAATAGATAATAAAATGCATAATACAAAATTCTCACGGGTTCCAAACTTTTCTTCCTCTATTGAGGGAATATTTATAGTATCCTAGGCTCCCAAGAACAACCTCAAAACAGAGAAAAAATAGTTACAGCATGAGACTGAAAAAATATTAACAAAATGATGACCTCGTGGATCCTCTATGATCATAAACCAAACAAACAAACACATGGGGTCACACATGATGGATCAGTTGGAGAATTTGAACAATGAGGACTTTGGCTCACTTGCTAAAAATGACAGTTCATAGAATCTTCGAGCGGCTTGAAACTACTTCTTTTCTTCTCGCATCTTCACTCACAAAATTGCTTATGGACTGTCGATCCTTTAGAGAAAACAAGGAGATAGAAACATGTACTGGGACCTGCTTGCTCCTTAAAATTTTGCCGAATTCTAGAGAATTAAAACAACAACACTTTGAGCTAGCAAAATTTTTCTCGACCGTGGATCTGAAATTAGGGGTGATCTGGACCGTTGAAAGCTATGGGGTATGCCTGTTTTTGCACATTGGGAAGTCTCCTTAACTTGTGCACATGTTCCCTTCTTCTACATCATCAATCTTAGGAAGGAACTCTCTGAGCCATTGATATGAGATCAAGCTTCAGGATAGAGGAAAGTGGAAAGAGGGATCTTTGTATTCTTCAACTATATTCTCAGGCTTCCGACTTCCACCTTTCTTCATCTTTTTGCACCATTGATCTATGTGGGAGCCTTCCTGACTGTCGAATCTTGATTGAGGGAAGCTATAATTGGGATTCTAATTTTAAAAATCAAAATTTTGTTCCCTTTCTGATTCCGGTGTTTCTTTCCACACCATTGATCTTTAGTGGAAGTGTCCTGGGTCATCGATCTAGCAAATATCGAAAATTGGAACTTTAGCTTTTTCACGACCAAATTTTTTTCTTTTCTGCTTTCGAGTACCTTCCCTTCTTCTTTATTTCTGCATAGTTGATCTGTGTGGGAGCTCATTGAACCATGAGATCTTCATGGAATGCAGAAGATGGGACTTCAACTCTCTATAACTTGGAACTTTGTGTTTTCACTGTCCACCCTTTAACTTTGGGGAATCCTCCTAGACTGTTGATCTTCTTAGGAGATAATCTGGACCATTGGATCTCAGACTGCGGAGAGTGAAAATCAGAACTTTAAATTTTCTCAACCATTTCCTTAAGTTTCCCGCTTTCTGATCTCCACCCTTCTGCTCTCCCAGACCGTTAATCTTGGTGGAAACGTTTTGATTCATTGGATCCAATGGATCGTGGAAGGAGGAAGTTCAAACTTTTATGCCTGGAAAATTTGGGTTTCTGTTTTCTGCCCTTTTTGTTCTTTTGCATCATTGATCTTACACAGAGACGTTCTAAGCCGTCAGGTCCCGGATTGTGGGAGGAAGTAGTCAGGATTTACCATTTTCACCAATATTTTTTATCCTTTCCCGCACTTCCACTCACAATTTTCCTTGGGCGGAAATGAATTTTGGCCTTTGATCTCCTGTGCTATGTATTCGAGCCATCCATTTCCTGTCAACATTTAGCTAAGGGAGTATTTCTTCATTTACATGTATTTGAAGGTGAAAAATCAGAATTTCTATAAGTAATTGGCATTCTTAACCTAGAAATGTCTCTTCAAACACTTGCAGATCTTCATCAACATTCTTTAAGGTTATATAATATGAAAAATTTACAAACCTCATTCCACCATATTATCCAAATCCTTTACCAATTACTTAGCCTAGAAATGGTTCTAACACTCCCATCACCATTTAATCACATAATAATTTCCTCTCTATACTGCTAATAGAATTCAACTTATATTATATAAGTAAGGCATAGTTATGACACTTATTTGACTGAACTTTGACACTACAATTCATCATATTTATAGCATTTAGTTAAAAACAATTAAACCCATGTAATATATGATTCGTAACATCCATACACGACCATATGGTCTGCCAAAATATTAGACTTACTAGATGTTCTAATTACTGATTTATTATCTTCTATAACAACAAGTAAATCATCATTCTACACTGCCTTGAAAGGGATAATTAATACACTACTTTATATCAGATTTTATGAATTAAATAACATCCAAAACACCCAAGGAATATTTGATACGAAACAACCATAAATGTCCATATGGGCTGCCCAAAAAACCATATCTTCGAATGATCATAATATATAAGAAATAACCTCCAATACTAGCATTAATACATCAAAACACAAAATACTAATATAACAATCATAAATCAGACATGTACATGGACATGAATTCGAATTGTAGCATATATAATAAAATAGATAGGCCTCCATGGGAACATGTACAACAATAACATAATTAAAAATAGTCAAGAATACTTATCTTTGTTTATGGTGCAATTGGAATCAATTGGACAACGTTCCTCCTAGCCGAAGACATTGTCAATCGAAACTACTTGAGCAGGTCAACCTCCAGATGAGGTCTTGGATCCACACACTAAGGAAATTATCTCTATAATTCGATCTTATCAGGATTTCCCCCCTCTCCTGAAAGACAAATATACAACAAATATGGCCTTCCTCATAGGATTTTCCCCCTCTCCTAGAATACCAATGATAAACCAATGGGTTCTCTTGGTCAAGACACAAGAAAATGTGCAACAATTACTTCTCTTGATTAGGATTGTCCCCCTCTCTTGCTAGACAAATAGCACCAATAAATTCCCTTCCTTAGGATTGTCCTCCTCTCCTGCAAGACAAAGCACATCGATAAATTATATTTTTTAGGATTGTCCCCCTCTCCTACAAGACAAAGCACAATAATAGTTTTTCTTTCTTAGGATTGTCCCCCTATCCTTCAAGAAAGAAATTCAATAATAGTTTCTCTTGCTCAAGATTTCCCCCCTCTCATAAAGAAAAAAACAACATTAGGAATTCTTACAAAGGATTTTCCACCTCCAATGCAAGATAAACTAGAACCAAAAAGAGTCTCTTCACAGGATTTTCCCACTTTCCTAAAAGAGACACTTGTTTTAATTATGATCTCCTTCCCCACAAAACAAGACATGGCCACTAGGTTCCAGAATACCATTCAAATCCTCTCTCTATCATTATAATTGAAGGAATTTAAACTCTTCCTCACTGACCAATAAACTTGATAATTGAGGAATGCATAAATGAAAGGTAATTCAAATACCTTTAGACCCATTAGAATTATCTCTAAGAGACTGACTCAATACTATAGAGGAGCAACTCCAAATCACTGAGGGATTCTCTATCACATTGATTGGACTATTCAATTTCTACAAATAGCAAATTGAACTCCCTTATACTGACTCAAATCCA
Organism: Pseudotsuga menziesii; assembly: GCA_001517045.1. NCBI lineage: Eukaryota > Viridiplantae > Streptophyta > Pinopsida > Pinales > Pinaceae > Pseudotsuga > Pseudotsuga menziesii. Next base: position 171,782 of record LPNX011048195.1, read on the forward strand.
TTGCAAAAAACCAATCCTAGATACCGAGGATAAGTCACAATTACTAAGGCTGACTCAAACCTCACAAAACTCCCTTTCATGCAATGGAGATAACTTGAATTATACCTACTAACTCATTTTTAAAAAAAAATGAATATCATTCACTTTGAATTTATCCAAATTTACTCTAATTGATTGAAGATAAATCAAATTAGACTAGTAACCCATTTAACTTACTTAATATAGCTCAAATCACCTTAAATCACTCCAAATGACTTACGAAAACTTGAATTCACCCTAAATTTGATTTGATTAATTGGAATCAACTTGGATAAAAAATATTCTCTTCATGCATGGGTGCATGGGTGCATGGTTTCATTGTTCATGGGTACATGGTGCATGGGTGCATGGTTTCATTGTTCATGGGTACATGGTGCATGGGTGCATGATTTCATTGTTCATGGGTACATGGTGCATGGGTGCATGGCACATAGGTGCATAGGTGTATGGCACATAGGTGCATGGGTGTATGGAAAATAGGTGCATGGGTACATGCAAAGCATTAATTAGGTGTCCTAGGGTCTCTAATGTCCAATAAAATCAAAATTAGGAAAGATAGAGTGATGTTAGGAAGGGAATCAACTATTATCCCCCCTAACCCATCACATGTGGAATCCAATACCTCCCATCCATGTTTGTTGTCCATCTTGAGACATTATAGGTAGATAATAATGATAATAATAGAATAATAAAATAAAATTAATACTAATCATCATAATATCCATGGTTCATGGTCAAGGCACCTAGTTCCACCATAAAAGAAAATAACCAAAATCACATGTGTCTCAAGATTACCTCCGGGATATTAAAATTCCCCATACAAAAAGTGATGATCCTTAAAAGGAAGAAAAATATGGATATGGTATCACTTTTGAAATTGAACATGCTCTAGAAAAAATAAAAATCCCCGTGCCCCTGTCTAAATTAGAAAAAAATCATGTAGATCAAACTGAGAAAGTATTAAATGAAGGAGTTTTAGACATACATCTTGACACAATCCACCTCTCATATGCTAATCCCACTGTTAAATTGGTCCCATAGGTGGAAGAAAGAGATGAGAATATAGTTGAATGTAATTTTGAGTGCGCATGGTAAATTACTTCATAATTGCATGCTAGATTTAGGAGACTTTAATAACCTGATGCCAAAGGTCATTATGGAGCATTTAGATCTAGAGATTACCAAGCCATACCATGAAATTTACAACTTCGAATATAGACAATTGAATGCTTGGGAATGATACAAGAATAGGTGGTCACACTATCCCTCTTACATACAAAAAGTATCATGATGGATGTAGTAGTGGTAGATGTTGCTGCTAAATATGGGATTTTGTTATCAAGATATTGGGACAAAAAGATGGGAGGAACTATGAAAATGTACATGAAGTATGCAATTGTCCCTATTTTTGCAAGAGAAATTAGGAGGATTTATAGGGAGGATAAATTATCATATGTGGTAAGTGATGAGATCAGTCCCAAATATTATCCTTTGTATGCAATGGAGGAAGACACATGATGTTGCATTCTAGTAATAAGTGATGAGTGTGAAGGCCCTTGGCCCACATAAATCTCTAATCAATATTTTTCATATGGCCCAAATCAAATATCGAAAATGTACCAATATTTGCAAGAGAAAGTAGGAGGATTTATAGGGAGGCTAAATTTTCATATGTGGTAAGCGATAAGATCAGTCAAAAAAATTATCCTTTGTATGCAATGGAGGAAGACGTGGAATGTTGTATTCTAGCAATAAATGATGAGTGTGAAGACCCTTGGCCCACATAAATATATAAACAAGATTTCTTCATCTATCCCAAATCAAGAATGGAAAATGTTCTTTGATGGAAATTTCTCTAAAGAAGAAGTAGGGGCAAGAGTGATCTTGTTCTCTCCTACTAATTAAGAGATGACCCTTTCATTAAAGCTAAATTTTGAAAGTAAAAACAATTTAGTAGAATATGAAGCTTTGATATTAGGGTTAGAAATTTCCAAAAATATGGGTATTACACAACTCACTATTTTGGGGGATTCAAAATTAATGGTACAATAGCTTAAAAATATATTCATTCAGGTTTTCACAGATGTCAGTTAATTTTGCAAAATGGAACCTCATGTGATCATTTAGAGTCTCGACGCACATTTTAGACAACAAAAATGTGCTCATATTTAGGAGATAAAAATCTCAAGGATCATAGGGATGAATGAGAATAGATATTAATAAAGAAGTTGGAAAATTAATTGGTTTAGAACATGTCATATGACAACCATATTAATAAATTAAATCAACCCCTTTTCCTCCCATTTCATAAGGTATGTATCAACAATTTTCAAGAGTTATAAACCACAAGTCCATCATATGTATTACTATTTTGGGGATGTTTCTCAATCTCTATGGCTCTTGTAATGTTACTTTTGTTGTAATGATGTTATATTTCAATTATATTTGCTTATTATATGCATATGTGATGATTTGTGATCTGAGAATGCTTTTCTACTTCTGATGTTTTGGAGTGCCCATGTATAGTATTTGCACAATGCTCATTTATTCTTTCCTTTGTTGTCTTATCAGTTTCACCTATATATATTTTACCACAAGAGCATGATATTGAGTACACATCTTTCTTATGCTTGGGATCAATGGGGTATGTATATTTCTCTAATAGGTTTCTTAATGAGTTTGGTGGGGATAAAGTTCACATCTTTATTTTTTTAAGGATTTATGCAATTTTATTTGTTTCCCCTTTGGTGTAAGGGAGCACAACAATATTCAAATTTAGTTGCCAAGGGTTTTATTCTTATCATGAGTATCAAACTAAACATACCCGAACAAGAGATTATAGAAATCAAGTATGGGACTTCGTAAAAATTTTCTTTCATGATTTTAAATTCACTACTGTTCCAAGGGAGATGAATAAAAAAGAAAACCGATTGGCTTTAACCGCTAGCACTTTCGAGCCTCGAATAGGTCCTAGAATCACACATGAAGTAGAGATCATATACATTCTCTCGATCCTTGATAATCAGGAACATTGGAAAGTGTTTGAAAATGACTAGTAGATATAGAGGTTCATGGAAATGATAGGCGAGTTTCCGACTTCTTGTATAGGTCAAGATGAGAATACAAAAGAAGAAGAGTTTTCCCAGGAAAATGACCAATCGGTCAATAATTTAGCAATTAGACTGCAAATCATAAAATCCTCCAGTTAAAGTACAATTTCATCCCTAAATGTCTAGTGCCATTAGAGAGACTATTTTACAAAAATGGAATTCCTGTAAAACCCATCTTGTGTCGAAAGGAAGAGGATGTTGGTTATTTCAACATAGGTACATCACATGATACCAAGTACATCAAGTTGTCCAAACTTTTTCCTGCAGAAGTTAAACAAATATAATTGAGAAATATTCAAGTAATATATAGATGTATTTTCCTGAACATATGAGGATTTTAGAACTTATGATACGCCTATAATACAACACATGATACCTTCAAATCCAAGAGTAAATCATTTTAAACAAATCTAGGAAATCTAACCCCATTTTGCTTCTTATAACTGAGAAGGTCGAAGTAAGAAAGTTATCAGAAGCTAAAATCACAATTCATTTAATATAATCAAAGTGGGTATCCAACTTAGTTTCTGTTAAGAGGAAAAGTGGGGAAATCAAATTCTAGTGTTGCCTTTAGAAATATCAACAAGTTAGGATTTAATGGACAACTGTCCCCTTCCCAACATGGAATAGATTTTGTAGAAATTAGTTTGGGCCAGCATGATATCTATGATGGATGGTTTTTTAGGTTAAAAAAAGTGGAAATGCATAAATATTATAGAGATAAGATAAATTTCATGACAACCCCCTGGGGTGCCTTTTATGTTGACAAGGTTTCATTTGGAATGTTGAATGCAGGAGACACTTTTCAAAGTGCCACGACGTAGCTTCTGTGGGGAAGAGAGACATGTTTGTTGTCATATATTTATATGATATGCACATATTTTCAAAGAATAATGATTAACACTTAGATTAGATAAAAAAACTTCAATAAATACAAAAAATATGGATCGGGTCTTGTCATTGAGAGGGGGGGGGTGAGCCAGTGAAAAAAATATAAACACAATTTATTTTATTTTAGCAAATGTAAAAACAAATTTTGGACACAATATTTTAACATGGAACCCAATAAGGTAAACCAAAAACATGTTTCTATTATCTGCAAAACTTTGTTTTACAATTTACAATAGTTATTTGGAAGCACCCAATTGTTGGAGACCACAATCCCCAAGTTTCTCAGCCACTACTGAAGGATGCACCTACACCCTGGATTCTTCCTGCACCTACAAAAAAGGATACACCAATACTCTAATTCTTCATCCAATAATGGAAGGAATCTAAGACCTCCTTGTAGGCATGTATCCTGCCCTAGAACCACCCTTCCACTCTTGAATGTATTTTATCAAACTTCCATATCTTCTTTAAAAACTCTATCTCTTGTTACTCTACTTTGGTCTCTGTATTATGCTTCGAGTGCATAAATATGGATGACAGAGACACTTTACTTCTACTTCAATATTTTGCTTAAATAATTCTTCTCAATATCAATAAAAACATACCTTTTTGAATTCATTCATGCCTCTTCAATCTGGACAAATACACGTTTTCCAAACCAACATGTTATTTCATTTCTCTGTTCCTCAGTTTTAATTTGGTTTATTAGTTTAAACTTCTTTAATCATTTACTTAATTGAAAAAAAATCTTCAGACCTACGATATCTCTTCTCCTATGGGCTCCTTGTAGATTTCCTTACACTGGCTTACCTTCCATATACAGGCAACGATTTTCCTCATGTCCTCTGCAGGCTTCTCTTTCTTCCCTGTAGGATTCCTCATGCTATCTTCTCCTTTGCGGGAATATTAAGCTCTTGAGAACTTAACAAAGAAACTGTGGACGTACTTGAGCTTTTTTGTAGGCATCTAAGCCTTGTGTGGTCTTTAACCTAAGCTTCTGCGACTTCTTCATGTGGAGATCACTTCCTATTACTCTTCAGTTTTTCTACCATATCGTCTAACCAAGGGGTTTGTTTTATGCTTTCCAAATTATTTTTCATCATCGAAAAAAAAACCAACCCTAAAGGTTCGAGATCTTCCCTAGCATGGATTTTACGATTTTCTTGTTTCCATAAGAGCTCTTCCACAGTGGTGAGGTTTCCATAATTCAACTTTCTGCATTGGCCTTTCCACCTGTTGAGGCCTGGAAAATCGCAGGTGTCAACAGTAAAGGGATTCTCCCCAATCAACGTTCCCAACTAGCCCGTTGACTGTTTGGTATAGGGAATCTGTTCGACTTGCGGTCCGGCTACCGTAGGTCAAGTAACAAAACAAAGGCTTTACCGGTTGCGGCCCGGTCCAACGAGTTTTTTGTGTTTTGACTTAAGATATGAAATGCAAGTGCCTAGCTAAATGCAGGGTGATAAAGATGCAGGGAGCGGTCACAATGTGATGTGCAGGTTCTTACCTCTCGTCTTAAAGCTCACAAACATTCAAATCACAGACAACAGGAAATAAACTAACTATCTACTCTATCCCTAGGGAGCAAGACTTGTCATTTCTGGTGAGTAATACACTTAACACATGCACTACGAAAAGTTACAGTTAGCTGATACTTCTTTCAAAAACACATGAGCGATTACAGATATTCAAACAACCAGATAGCCAATTGCTTTATATAAAACACATCATCTATTACTCACTGTCGAAAATATCCTAAAATATACCGAAGAACATTTAACAAGAACATAGGTTCAGGAAAACAAATATTCTCACAGTACATGAACAAAGCTGAAAATGAAATAGTCCCTCTTCAACATAATTCATTGAATAGCATTGATACATCCCATTTTTACTCTCTTCGACAGGTAAAATTGTAGTTTCCTATGCAAAACGAAGTAGTTCCTCTTACAAGTAAACATTTACAAAATTTTCTAGGGAAAAAGCCCTCTCTTAGTTCCCCTTTCCCATATTTAACTACCCCTACAGAGTGTTTCGTTTTCCCCCCATATGCATGACCTTTCATCTTCTCGAACGCTTCACATTCCAATCTTTTTTGTGCATGCAATCATGAACCACTTGGTAACTGATCTGTTTCTGCGTATTCATTGTTCCGGATTTTGTCTTCTACGGCCATGGTTCTCCACGGTGATTCCCTGAGCTTCAGTTATACCTCTGCCAAACGGTCCGTCTTTCTTCACACCATGGTAGGTTGACTGGTCCCCTCGAGATTCTCTGCAATCAATCGACAAGAATCATTTGTTTCAAAGGTGTCGCAACAAAGCATTAGATTCTAACAATTGAACGACAATTCCACAAGAAAATGGCCGGGTTCGTCTCTTGTTCGGAGAAGAAAATCGATCGAGCTTTGGGTGGGAAACTGATGAATTGGCAGTCAGAAGGAAGTAAGCTCAGAGACCAAAAGGTTCTCCCAGCCACAATGGTGGGCGAGGCTTAAGTTGTGGGCCAGTTAAACGCAAGCAAGAGGGGATTTAAATCGGCCATCGAACGGTTTTGAGCTTCGGAGGCTGGAAGACTTTCAGAGCCACAACGGCAGGAAAGAGAGCTCGGAGATACGCGAAGCAGGTGGGAGAAGTAATCGGACTTCGGATGACTTTAACATCGAAAGTTAAAAGAATCTCCCAGCCGCAACGGCGGACAAGTCAGGGCTACAGGTAAGCGGTTTAAGGTTTAACACGAATCGGACGTCGGAGAAACTTGGAGAGTCGGATGCTAAAAAGATCTGAGAGCCGCAATGGCGGTGGAAAAGAAACTCACAACTTCCGATATAAAATTAAAAAGAGGCCCGATCATAAGAAAAAACAAGTACTCAAACAGTTTTAAGGATCAGGGACAGCTAGGTTCGTTATTTCTTTGAAAAGGAAACTCTAAAGAACAACGATTTTCCCCCTTTCTTTTATCGACCAGTAAACCAGACATCCACGATTCCAACCGAAACTGACCAAGGCATACATAAACCGGCTGACATCCATCTTCAAAGTGAAACGAAAATAAGATACGCCCAAGAGGCTCAAGAATTTAATGATCAAACAAAGCAAAGATGATGAGGAGGGGCCCAGAATTTAAATAACGATAAATTTGGGGAGAACAGTTGTGGTAGCAACAACTGGCGATTTCCTAGTGAACCTAGATCTCTGGGTAACGTTTCTTTGATTGGCAGACTGTTTCACAACAAAAATGCATCAAATGAATTCTTCCAGCTATCCAGATGGATTTCTCAACCAACAGAAGTGTGTACCTTAATCATTGATGATGGTCCATTGGGGGAAAGGGAAAACCGAGACCTTCAAGTCTAGATAACTATGTTGAGGCCAGAGTATGAGTTTCAATATTACCTCTGTTTTCAGGTAGCTAACAGTGTGGACACCACAGGATTGCAGCCGATAGTAAATAGCAGTATTCGTTTGTTCCTCGTTTCCATGCCAATTTAACACTTTTGTGCTTTTGGAGTTTTGTCCCTTTCATTTGAGTCCTTCTGTACGCCTTTATTACTGAATTTTAATTCAGGATTCTCTATCCCATAGTGTCCTTTTGTGTGAGTGGTGTGCTTCAAGTTTCAGCTCACAGACGGAGAGGATCTTTCGGCAATTTAGTACTTATGATTCAGCACCTGCTTTGATTTATGATGCTTTTATAGAAGTTTTGACTCTTTATTTTCCTTTTAGCATCCATTTCTTGGCATGGGATCATTTATATTTAATACGCTGTTCACCTTGCTTCTTCCCATGGGTCTTTTACTGTCGCTCCTTAGAACATTTTAAATGTGACGTGGATGGAGCCCCGACATAGTACTCCAGACTACTCGAATCTGGTTTAATTCACAGGGGTTAAGCAAGACTTCAATGCACACAACATTTTATTCGAGAAAACTGTTAGGCTGGAAGAAATCTTTTAGAAACCCACAGGCTGATACTCAACGTATTTGCTATTCCCGAAAGACCTTAATATCCTCCAGACAACCACAAGTTCGTTCCCCTTATTGAAAATCAAAAACTTAAAATTAAATCAAATGAAAGCATGACTCGAAAACAACCCCACAGCTTATTTATATACAAGACAGAAAACTCAAAGACAACTTCAAGAAAAATAAGGCTTGAGAACCAAACCATTAACTGGCAGGTTCTCCTCCCATCCCTGTAAATCTTGCAGCTTGTAATTAGCAGGGCCAAGTCTTGTTGAGATTTGAAACGGGCCTACCCACAACTGCTGGAACTTAGTATGCTTTCCCTTCTCATCATGGGGATGATCCCACTTGAGAACTAGGTCTCCTACTTCCAAGTCCTTTTTCCCAGCTTTATGTTTGTCAAACCATCTTTTTACTACATCCTGCTGTTGCTTAAAACGTTCTTTGGCCTTGGATCTAACCTCCTCTACCTTTAGGAGATTATATATTCTCATTTGTAATACTTCACTCTCCGACCCACTAGACTCTTGAGCCAAAATAGAAGACGGTAGCATGATATTGGGAGGCAGGATGGATTCCTTACCATACACAAGGGTAGAGGGTGACACTCCTATTGTAGACTTGGGGGTGACTCTGTCAGCCCACAGGGCATTGGGTAAGGCTGAGTGCCAACTTCTCTGGTTTTTTATTACAGTCTTCTTTAGAATTCTAATGAGGTTTTTATTAGAGGATTCAGCCAGGCCATTCCCTTGCAGATAGTAGTTAGCAGAATAATGTAATTTTATCCCTTTATCATGAGCAAATGCAGTCAATTTAATTGATGAAAAGTATTTAGCATTATAAAAAACTAACGCAATTGGAACTCCAAACCTGGTCATGATATGATCTTGTAGAAAGCTAATGACTTCGTCTTCGTTTATCTTGCGCAGTGGGATAGCTTCGACCCAGCGAGTGAAATAGTCCGTCGCAGTAAGAATGTACTTGTGCAACAAGGAAGAATTCAGTTTTATCTCTCCAATAATGTCCAGCCCCCATTGCTCAAATGGTTCCATGATCATCATAGGCTTTAAGGGCGCTGCTGCTTTAGGCTGTCTCCCACCACACCTTTGACAAATATCACATGTCCTGACATGTGCATGTGCATCTTTAAAGAGTGTCGGCCAATAGTAACCAGCTCTAAGGATTTTGTGGGCTGTAGTGTCCCCTGAATAATGTCCCCCAGCCGAACCATCATGTAATTCAGACATTACTTTCTCAGCATCCTCTTTCTCCAAGCATCTCAGGAGGACTCCATTGTAGTTCTTTCTGAATAATACGCCTTCTATGATTTGGTAGGAAGCTGATTTCAAATGCAGAGCTCTCCTTTGTTTTGAACTCCAATGTTCTGGCAACAGCCCTAACTGCAAGTAATGCACAAGGTCTCTATACCGGAACTCAGGAGCTATGAACAAAGGACATACATCCATTACATGCAATTCAGCTTCATCTTCCCATGCTTGTTCTTCGTTGTTTCTACTTCCAGTCATCAATTTGCATAATCCTTGACCTTTCACTATAGAGGCTGGCTTGAATTCAAGGTCATATTCTTGAAGAGTTGTTACCCAGTTGCCCCTTCTTTCTCCTAACTCTTTCTAAATGAGAAGGGATCTTACAGCTGGGTAAGGGATTATTACCTTGGTTCGATTTTTTAATATGTAAGGCCTGAATTGCTTTACTGCCTTAAATACTGCGTAAGCCTGCTTATCAATGGCTGGGTAGTTTAATTCAGCCCCTTGAAGCCCAGTGCTCATGAAAGAGATTGGGAATTCATCACCCCCATCCTCTTTTTGCGTAAGCACGGTTGCCAATGAATCATCGGATGCAAATGTGTACATAATAAAGTCTTTACCAAAGTATGGACTTTTCAGGGAGGGAGCACGTGCAACATTAGTCTTGATTTTGCTGAAAGCATTATTTTCGGTTTCGGTCCACTTAAACCGTGCATTTTGCTTGACCATCTGCTGCAGTGGCTTAACAGTCTGGGCAAAATCAGGCACAAACCTTCGTATGAAATTTATTGTTCCCATGAAAGATTGCATTCCCTTTTTATTATGGGGCATAGGGATTTGTTCAATGGCCTTAATTCTTTCTGGGTCTATAGATATGCCTCTCTTTGAAACTATATGCCCTAGTAACTTGCCCTCTGTGACCGCAAAAACGCACTTCTTAGGATTGAGGGAAATGCCATATTTCCGGCAGCGTTCAAAAATTTGCTTCAGGTGGAACGCGTGCTCCCCTCTTTTCTTCGAAAATATTGTGATGTCATCAAGGTATACCACAACACTTCGTCCAATCAGTCCATGGAAATCTATGTCCATAGCTCTCTGAAATGTCGCTCCAGCATTAATCAGTCCAAAAGGCATCCTTCTATAGGCAAAAGTCCCCCATTTAGTTCTGAACATTGTCTTCAATCTATCTTCCTCTGCTACTAACACTTGGTTGTAACTAGAGAACCCATCTAACAATGAAAACAATCCAGAACCGGAAACCATCTGTAGCAACTGCTCCATGGGAGGCACCGGATAGTTGTCTTTATCTGAGACGCGGTTTAAGTTTCTAAAGTCCACGCACAGTCTGATTTCTCCCGATTTTTTTCTAACTGGCACTAAATTTGACACCCACTCAGAGTGTCTGACTTTAAAAATAATTCTAGCGTCCAACAATTTCTTCACTTCGCTCTAGATTAGTGGTTCCAACTTCGGATGCATCTTCCTCAACGGCTGTTGATATGGCATGACACCCGCTTTAATAGGGACAATATGCTTGATGATGTTGGTGTCGTAGGTTTTCAAATCTTCGTATGTCCATGAAAAAATGTCTTTATATTGTTTAAATAGGTAGACGAATTTGTCTCTTTCTGCTGGCGAACAGCATTTGCCAAGATTCACAAACTTAGGATTGTTCTCAGTCCCCAAATTTATCAGCTCGAACTATAGAGTTGAGCTGTGCGTCTTCACGTTAGCGGGTCTTCTGAACTTTTCATTCAAGTCAAACATCTTCTCTAACATTCTGACCCCTTTAGGAATGAAATTATCATATTTCATCTCAGCCTGATGTTCGTCATTGTCTATAATGGCTCCTTTAAAGATCTCATCATTTGTCAAACACTCGATTATTTGCTGGTCATTGTCAAATACTCATAGTTTGGTGATCATGTCAGGTACTGAAGACCTAAAAAGTAATTCAACAAAACATCTGTTATTAGTGGGTACCAGCCTGGCGGCTGATGTGGCCAAAAGATCAGCGGCCGCATTTTTCATTCTTGGGATTGAAATAATATTGAATGCATGAAAACATTTAAGAAAATCCCATACCTCATTTTGGTAATCTTTCAAGTGGGGGGAAACACAATGTATTTTATTTCTTATTTGCTTTACAACTATTTATGAGTCCCCAAAAACTTTTAAATTACTTACCTTCAATTCAATCACTTTCTTGAGTCCCTGCACCAGTGCTTCATATTCAGCTGTATTGTTAGTACATTCAAACTCTAATCTACATGACAGGAAATGTTTATTCTTTTGTGGATCAATAAGGACACATCCAGCCCCCGACCCTTCTAATGTCTTTGAGCCATCAAAAAATAAAGTCCAAAAATCATTAACTACTGAAAATGAATCTATTCCTACTGCTAAATCTACTATGTTACAGTCAATCTCATCAGCCTGCGAAAATCGAAGGAGATCAGGCTGGGTGTCAGATGTGTCGCTGGCCTCCTCCACTTGATAGTTCCCTGGTTCCAGTTCTAGAAAATAGTTTCCCAACACAGGTTCGACCGGTATATTCTTCTCATCTAGTTGAGTAACATTGTACTTCATGTGAGGTTCTCTCAAAACCTTAGTCTGATTGGGAATTCCTTTGTATGGAAACCACAGGTGCGACCAATCTGAGGCGAAATATCCATTCAATTTAGCTGACCAATCTCTGCTCAGGAACAGGCCGTAAGCGTCTGGTATATCAGCCACCACGATGTTAATAACCTGGCATACTTTGTCATTTGATGCCAGACGGATTAGAACGTCCTCCATCTCACCAATTACCTTAACGTCTGTCCTATCCAATTGCACCACCCTCCACATGGTTGTCTTAAACTGCCCATTGATTTTCTTACATACTGATACGGGCATGACATTGATTGACGCCCCTGAGTCTACTAGACATTTGTGCACGTTATGATGAAAAATTTCAAACGTCAGGAGGAAGGGTGGATGTTTAGCTTTAGACTTACCTCCAGTGCTAGCTTCTCCAATTTCTTCTTCGTCCAGAGGTTGATTGTCAGCAGGTCGCTCCTCTTCTGATGTTTCCAGTGCTTTCAACAACATTTCCTTTTGTTGAGGTACTTTGCACATTTCAAACAGAGGGACATTTGCCTTTATCTTTTTTAAATCTTCAACAATGTCATATTCTATTTGTTGTTTAATGGACTGAGATTTATCAGCATTCACCTTTTCTTTGTTTAGTTCAGGCAGCATTTTGTTTTGCTTAGGATCTTGGCTGGTAATAGTGAATTCCGGAGTCTTATCAGCCACGGATTTATCTTGAAATTTCTTCCTAATATTTCCTTGCAGCCTTCTGATCTTTGGGAGTAAAAGACTGTCATTTCTAACCATCCCTTGACTTCTATTTGTCACGTTAGCCTCCCTGATATCTTTGTGTTTTCTAGTTATATCTTCTTCTGCAACGAGTAAGGAGACAGAACTCCATAATGCCATAGTCTCTTCTTCCTGTTCCTTTGTAGAAGTAGAAGCATCATTTTCTTTCTTTTCATCATCATCTTCTTCCGTTAGTCTCGAATCCAACATCTGATTCATAACTAACGTCATTGAATTTATCCATTGTGGACAGTTCCTTTCGGAGTGAGGCTACTGGTGAAAGGTGCAGAAATTTTCCATCCCTATCTTTGTCATATTCATAGACGTAGTATTGTGAGGAGGAGGTTGGGACTGATTGTTTTCCTCCCTTTTCTTATAATAAGGCCTATAGAACTTCTGTGTTTCCTTCTCTTTCTCCAAGTCTATGATCTTATTAGACAGCTTTTGCATCATTTTGGCCATACTTTCATAATCTGGTTCTTTCTCCTCTTTAGGCTTAGTGAACAATAAAGTTTTCCTTCTCTCTCCTGATTGTTCGGGGTAATCTTCAATACTCTCTCTTTCAGCCTCCACCACTTCTGCTTCTTCATAGGTTTCTGTCAAAGTAGGCTTGGCCCTACCTTTCACAAACATGGCCAGATCAGCACCCAAAGCTGAAGTATAGTACTCAATTAGTACTTTGTCTGAAGGATTATCTGTTTCAGAAAAGTTCTTAAGATATGCTGCGAACTTTTGTGTGAAACTGTGCACTTTTTCCTTTTTCTCTTTCTTCAATGCACATATTCCTTTCATAAGGGCTGCGTGAGTCTTTTGAACTACATACTTACTTCTGAAAATTCTCTCAAAAGTATCCCAATCTGGGATAGAATTAGCAGGCAACCCAAAGTACCAAGATGCAGCAGTCCCTTTGAGCGTATGCAGGAAAAGTCTGCACACTACATCTTCATGTTCCCCAGCTCTCAATCCTTCTATTGCCAAGTAAAAACTCTGCAAATGATCATCCACTAACATATTCTCATTCGGATCGAACTTAGGCAATAAATTTTCAAAGGCCTGAGGTAGGTCATGCAAAGGGGGAGTCAGGTTTAGGGGTGACCTGGATTTCCATGTAGGTGGTGGATTTGGTGGATTGGGAGGAGGTTGATTGGCATTAACACCGGCCATGAGTTGAGGTGGAGAGTGAGGAGCTGAACCAACAGGGGTGTGAACAGGAGAAATGTAAGGGGTTTATGGACCTTCTTGATTCAAAGGTAGCTCAACTTCTTGTAAAGCAGTCTCTACAAGTTCTTCCCAGTCTCCAACCAACAATGAATCTTCTGCTATAGGACGGTCTTTCTTCTTGTACTCTCTTCTAGGTAAGTTAGGGATAATCGGCAACCCTCCAAGCTTCTTTACATATGCCCAGGCGTGTCTTCTTAGGTCGTTAACTATTTCGTTACCAACAACATATAGATGTTCTCTTTTTTCTTCTTCCGAAATTGGATTGCGCAGTCCACTACTTTCAGAACTGTAACCAGCAGAATAATCTCGGGGAAACGGGTTTCCTCGGCCAGCCATGCACTGGCAGCCCTCCTTCTAGCGCCAAAACTGTTGAGTCCTGGAAAATCGCAGGCGGCAACAGTAAAGGGATTCTCCCCAATCAGCGTTCCCAACTATTCCGTTGACTATTTGGTATAGGGAATCCGTCTGGCTACCATAGGTCAAGTAACAAAACAAAGGCTTTACCGGTTGCGGCCCGGTCCACCGAGTTTTTTGTGTTTTGAATTAAGATATGAAATGCAAGTGCCTAGCTAAATGGAGGGTGATAAAGATGCAGGGAGTGGTCACAATGTGATGCGCAGGTTCTTACCTCTCGTCTTAAAGCTCACAAACATTCAAATCACAGACAACATGAAATAAACTAACTATCTACTCTATCCCTAGGGAGCAAGACTTGTCATTTCTGGTGAGTAATACACTTAACACATGCACTACGAAAAGTTACAGTTAGTTGATACTCCTTTCAAAAAACACATGAGTGATTGCAGATATTCAAACAACCAGATAGCCAATTGCTTTATATAAAACACATCATCTATTACTCACAGTGGAAAATATCCTAAAATATACCGAAGAACATTTAACAAGAACATAGGTTCAGGAAAACAAATATTCTCAGTACATGAACACAGCTGAAAACGAAATAGTCCCTCTTCAACATAATTCATTGAATAGCATTGATACATCCCATTTTTACTCTCTCCGACAGGTAAAATTGCAGTTTCCTATGCAAAACGAAGTAGTTCCTCTTACAAGCAAACATTTACAAAATTTTCCAGGGAAAAAGCCCTCTCTTAGTTCCCCTTTCCCATATTTAACTACCCCTACAGAGTGTTTTGTTTTCCCCCCAGATGCATGACCTTTTAGCTTCTCGAACGCTTCACATTCCGATCTTTTGTGTGCATGCAATCATGAACCACTTGGTAACTGATCCGTTTTTGCGTATTCATTATTCCGGATTTTGTCTTCTACGGCCATGGTTCTCCACGGCAATTCCCTGAGCTTCAGTTATACCTCTGCCAGACGGTCCGTCTTTCTTCACACCATGGTAGGTTGACTGGTCCCCTCGAGATTCTCTGCAATCAATCGACAAGCATCATTTGTTTCAAAGGCGTCGCAACAAAGCATTAGATTCTAACAATTGAATGACAATTCCACAATAAAATGGTCGGGTTCATCTCTTGTTCGGAGAAGAAAATCGATCGAGCTTTGGGCGGGAAACTGATGAATCGGCAGTCGGAAGGAAGTAAGCTCGGAGACCAAAAGGTTCTCCCAGCCGCAACGGTGGGCGAGGCTTAAGTCATGGGCCAGCGAAATGCAAGCAAGAGGGGCTTTAAATCGGCCATCAGACGGTTTTGAGCTTCGGAGGCCGGAAGACTTTCAGAGCCGCAACGGCGGGAAAGAAAGCTCGGAGATACACGAAGCGGGCAGGAGAAGTAATCGGACGTTGGGCGACTTTAACATCGAAAGTTAAAAGAATCTCCCAGCTGCAACGACAGACGAGTCAGGGCTACGAGTAAGCGGTTTAAGGTTTAACACGAATTGGACGTCGGAGAAAATTGGAGAGTTGGATGCTAAAAATATCTGAGAGCCGCAATGGTGGCGGAAAAGAAACTCACAGCTTCCGATCTGAAATTAAAAAATGTCCCGATCACAAGAAAAAACAAGTACTCAAACAGTTTTAAGGATCAGGCACAGCTAGGTTCGTTATTTCTTCGAAAAGGCAACTCTGAAGAACAACAATTTTCCCCCTTTCTTTTATCGACCAGTAAACCAGACATCCACGACTCAAACCAAAACTGACCAAGGCATACATAAACCGGCTGACATCCATCTTCAAAGTGAAACGAAAATAAGATATGCCCAAGAGGCTCAAGAATTTAATGATCAAACCAAGAAAAGATGATGAGGAGGGGCCTAGAATTTAAATAATGATAAATTTGGGGAGAACAGTTACAGCAGCAACACCACCCTCAACAGAAATTGAGCCCAAAACCCAATGGCTTGCATGTTTGAAATTTGACAATGCCCTATCGATTATTTGACAAATGCATTTTATTTTACCGTCGGTGGGATAACGTCAGCTATTTGACATCATTTCAATACCTGTCAAAGATCTGATGCCACCATGGTGTCAAATATTTGACATTCTGTTGTCTAATAGTGTCACAAAAAACTTGCATATACTGTCATATTTCTGACACTTACCCATAGGTTTTTTTATGGGTGGGGCATTAGAAGTCCGACGGGCTTGGCCATCGAAGGCATGGCATTCCCGTAAAGTGTCTTTGGGAGGGCGTCAAAGATGTGATGGGCATGAATCGGTTGACCTATGGCTAAAAGTGTCGGATCTTCAACAAATGCGTCAGACATCCTCCAATGGCCGTCGAAAATTTGACGCCTAATTGTGTAATTAACAAAAAAAAATTGAAAGGTTGCCATTCACTAGTTAATTTACCCTTTGATTTAAAATCTAGAAGTGTCATTTATGAAGGGTACCACCTTGGAGTTAGTGTTCAATAACTTTAAAGTGGTAGGCTACAATTTATTAGAAAAATTGGATGATGCTTTGTACTTTGACATATATGTTTTGATCATTTAATTAAATTTGTATACACTTTTCATCTTAAATCATCCTTGCATTTCCAAAAACCATACATAGTAAATTTCAATACACAAACATACACTATATAATTGATATAACACACAAGGACTACATACAAAAGGAATATAAATAGACATATAAAAACTTACAAAATGCAATTTCCACTATGAAACAGACAATACCTTATCACCTTCAACACAGTAGACTTTTAGAAATCCATCAAAAACTGAAGTTTTTGGGTGAACATTCACATGCTTATAAGGGAAATTATCCTTGGTGTAATAACATTTCAAAAGAAAAAAAACAATAGATTATCTAGGCTACCAGGATTCATCAAATTCTGATAGTGTAATACAGAAAATGTCAGACTAACTCACCCTGTAGAAAATATGAGCAATATTACATGCACTCTGGAGTGATTTGTGCACAAAAATAAACAGAACGAGTAAGATAAAACATAATCAATCCTACCATAAGATCCTGGAAACTACATCATTTTTCTTTTATCTAGACATCTCCATATCTAGTGCATGGGGTTAATGTTTTACTATACTTTGTGATTCAACTCACGGTCGACATTGGAGAATATACCCTTCAGGAACTTAGTGTATATATCTACCTTTTCTCAATCATGAATATAAGGACATTTACCTCCCTCCTTATTGCATTTTCCAAATCTTGTAAAAAATTGGAAATAATGTTGTTTTTTAGCCAAATGACACTTGGAAGTTTGTAAACTCCATCTAACTTTATCACTAGCTAGGGCACGACTTATTTTCTTTGGATCTCTAACAAGTTGGTTTCCATTTCCAACCCTTAAAAATATGTTCAAATCCCATGCAAAGAACTTATTATTCATGTCCAAAATATAGTAGTAGCTTCATGATTTAAACCCTAATATTATATAAACAAACCCTCAAATGTGTTCTAATTTCAAGCGAAAAAAATTCACTCTAGATTGAAAAACAAACATAGATCCATTTCAGATCACTGTGTATTATACAAATCCAAATTGGAATGAGAGCAAGTCCACTTACTGATTTCCACCAATGGATGCACACGAAGATTGCAAAACACAATGTATATTCTGCTTCAAAATTGCAGTTATGCAAATTATCTTTAGGATTAGTTTATGATAATCAAAACCTCATCTGAAAACAATGGATCACATGACAACTTAAATTAGGTTTAAAATTAATTTGAAACCTATTAACAACTTCTTCTCATGTTATTATGTAATAAGGATATTTGATTTGTTTACTTACAATTCAAGAAAGTACAATGCAAATTTAGGAATCAAAGTATAGAAAAAAAAAAAAGCTAAAATTACTAAATAGTCATATGGTCTCTACAAAAGTTGTATGCAACTTCTATTCAAATGCACATTTCTAACATAAATGCCTTTCTTCTACATATCTCCTACAATTTTGAATTCCCAACAACCTATTTTAAAACAAATTGAGATTACAAACATCAAACCATAGATGATAGACAAGACATCAATACTATAGGGTGAATCAGACAACAAATAGCATTTGTTTATTTGGGACTAAACCAAACCTGATCTGGAGTAAGTCTAAATGTTTTATTTCCAATAGAAAACGAAACAGTTGGCATGAGTATCCCAAAGACTTTTATTTTTAGACATGTCTAGATACATTATTTTATGATGATTCCATGACGAACCTTTTCCTTGTGATCTATTTTCATATTATAAGTGAACTTAATTTTGCAGATAATAAAGTTCATGACTAATCATTATTACATACATTACACAATTGCGGACTATGATATTGGCTTAATTATATAGCCAAACTCATCATTCATGAGGTGACGTTCTACTATTTTACATGTTGCCATCAAATCCTTTCGACAAGGTTTGAATTCTCATTTATAAAGACACAATAGTATCTTTATTGACTAAGGTTTTGAATATTGTTCAATTTTTAACAAAGATTATTTCACATCTCTGCATTATTCAAAATCTGAAATCTACTAAATGCACACCGTTACAATAATGTTGTATGATGGCAAGGTGATCTCTTATTTGCATAAGTGTAGCGGTTGTGTTATTTACTAAGGATCTTTGATTTTCTAGATTAAAGTAATGTTTAAAGAATTAAAATTTATATGTTTAACTATATTCATTCTTATAAAATCAATTTACTTTGGGTATATATTGTTTTCATTGGCATTTTTCACACACCTGCTTTCAAAATGTACATGACGATACCTTGTCATATAACATGAACACTCAATATTACACATGTGGGTTAATGTCTAATATAATCCTAATATACAAGAATCCTAGCCATGGATTTAAACTCAAGTTAATGAATAAATTATATTACCATGGTTTTATCAATCAGCTCGGATTAACCATCTCTTAGTAAGCTCGTACATTGTATCACCATGATGGCTATCACCTAGTGCGATTTGACATGGCAGGATTGAAGTCATCTATTTATTGTGGAGTATGATATCCATGGTAATGAACTTGGTCTCTACACCATACTCTTTTAACACTTATCGGGTCATGATGCTTTCCATTAAATCCCTTATTTGTACTTCCATTTCGCATACATTCATGAAAGGATATGGTTGGTCAAAGCAAAGATAATAAGAGATTTATTTTGTGTGTGATACCTTTCAATCATGCTTGAGCGTTTCATGTTGTTTCATCAGGGTTCTCATAATCCCCATTTTTAGTAAGGGTTTTCCTCAGTCTTTCCCCAAACCCTTGGGTGTATCATTTACTAGTATTCTTAATGCTCTTCGTGCTCATGGGGATGATACATAGGAAAAAACATAATAGTTCAGAGTTAATTGATACTTACCAAGACGTTTTGCAACAATTTCAGAATATAGGTTGGGTGAATTTTATTTACAAATTTCATGGTCATCACAAGAATATTGGTGTTGCATTTTCTCAAACTTTAATGGTGAGATGGATCACATTGGGGATTTAGAATTTTAGGTGGACAAAGTTTTGATATCCCATAGTGGTGAATCTATAGAAAATGTTCAAGATTGTACCTCATTGGTTAGTGAGAGTAGCAAAGGAATTGACCTAGAACCTCAATCTTTGCTACATGAGGAAAATTCTCTCATAAATACACTTGAACAGTAAGTTAAATAGATTGAAACTAGTATGCATGGATTTAATCATCAGAATCATGGTCAAAGACAGAACAAAACCATACAAGTTGATAATATGACTTATTTTTCTTGTCAAAACAATTCTAGAGGGGTTTCTCTAGAAGTCAGTGTAGAAGATACTTCTGGAGATGATTTTTCTCAAACTATGGAACAAATTGTTAATCAAGATATGGGGAAGGTGAGGGTAATTCAAAGTATTCACAAACCACATCATAACAAATGTTCTTCTTAGGCTTGAGCAAATCCAAATAATGATTATGTCCAAAAAAATCACATGAATAGTATCGCGAAAAGGTATTATTGATGAGTACACAGTTAGACTATGTACAATCATTTCAACAGAAAACAACATAAATGAATCTCACCTGACATCTCTTGCACCATCATAAGAGCACAAGCCAATCTGTGAGCAAATCTTCTCGAGATTTGTCTGTAAACAATGTATCTAATTTTGTCATTTTAGAAGCAGCTGCAATTCTATAGTCAGCTGAATCCCAAGAAATCCTACCTAACGAACATACATCAATCAATTTGTCCAGCTATCTTTATGCCAAGAATTTACTCATATTAAAGGTGCAAGCTTACATGTGATACCACAATATAATCCTTTATATTTTCTTGAGTAATTCTTATATAGGATCATTAAAAACCTAAATGAGTCATAAACCCTAACCATAAGGAGGTGATTCATTAAATTTCTTGAATTTTTATCATTTTTTCCTTTAAAAAATTATATTCCCCCATTTACATCATTATGCATACCAGGGAAACAACAATTGCACATACCTGGAATCAAATTACTAGTACTGTCAAATTTGGGTGAGGTGTCAAAATCCAAAATTACCAAATTACAAACAAAATGAATAATTATTAAATAAGTTCACCCTTAAACATGACTTAAATATGAATTTATGTGAGAGTAAACCAAAGGTAGCATAGTAACTTACCAGGTAAAAATTATAGTTAGTTTGAGTGAGGGAAATCAAGGGTTATGGCCAAAACAATTATAAAGCACATTCTTAAGCCTTGAACATTGAATGGAATTAACATTTTAATTTTAGTCATATGAATATGAAATATATAGGGATGAGGGTTCTTACCAGAGAGTAAATTGACAAGTAGAATGGTATGTATCTTGGGTTATATCAAACCCTCCCTATAGTCTTGCGAGTTACCAAAAGAAGGATTTTAAAAAGAATTCACTATGATTTAAAAAGGATTGTGCTACTCCAAAATGAAAACAAGTAGATAGGGGAACCTATAGCCACTTGGGAAGAACCACGGAGCTGATAATAAAATTCCCTTCAAATTAAATCAATCATATTCAAACACGAACTAGTCTAAGGGAGTGCAACATGAAACAATGCCTTACACTATGATAAAATAACGAAGGAAGACTATAAATACACAAGGAAGCCTAATCAAACAAGAGAGGCCACTAAAGACAGCTAGTCCCTGCATTATGTAAACATTATGTATATGTTTAAATAGTTTTAATAAATTGTTCCTTTTTTTATTAGCAATGTATTAGGTTATAATATAGTTTGTAAATTATAAACTAGGTTACAGGGCTGGCTAAAGTTGATTTGTACCATTAGTTGCAAAGCTGATAGAGTTGAAATGTATTAGGTTATAAGATAGTTTCTAAATTAGAAACTAGGTTACGGGGCTGGCTGAATTTGATTTGCACCACTAGTTGCAAAGCTGACAGAGTTGCACCATTTAAATTTTATGTAGTGTCCTCTTTTTCCAAATGACTGGTAAATTCAATACATAAAAGGTGGCCTATTGTCCTTTAAATGCTTCTAGCCTGACTAGAACAAGCTTAAGAGATACCTTAGATTCAGTTGACCCAATCTTGTGAACATACTTCATGTATCCATCAATAGAACAAGAATAGTACCCAGGAAAATCGTTGTGGCCGTTATTACGTACACACTACGCAATACACATGTAACAGGCCCCTACAAAGTTCCTTTAGTAAAAATATATAGTTCAGTTCGATTCACATATCTTGTGCCATCTTGAAAATTTTGGGAACTATCCTTTGTGCATTTTCTCAGTATAAAAGCAACACATGGTCTATAAAGCATTGCATATATTGCTAGGGTGGAAGTTCATCAAAACAATGCATAGAAGCAAGAAAGTGAAGAGCCCACCTTGTGTATCAAATTACACCAGAATCTAGACATGCTTGGATTAAATAATGTAATAAAACAAACAAAAAAATTATCTCCCTTCGGTCCTCGATACTGAGAAAATTATTGAAATTGGTTCAACTATATATCTTTCATGCTACATAGATAGCATATCAATTTATCAAATGAGAATTATTGAGCATTTGTTGATTGCTTGAGCATATAAGCATCAGATGTGCCACACCCCTGTGGTTTATATTCTTTTATCGTGCAGAGACCTAGAAAACACCACTAACTTATACAAGAAATTTCAGAAAGATCAAAGGTTTTCAAGCTTTACCGATGGACCAACTAGCAAAGAAGTTCCAGAATATGCAATAGAAACACAACCTCCAGCATAGAAACCTGCAACTAAATGTTCATAAAATGCCATCAATATTTTCATAATATTCCTTAAGAAGCAATCATGTGCCCAATTGAAGAAGATGGACTATATGCAAACATGTTGATTGATCATCAATGAGGAATTCTCCCATGTCAAATTGAAGGAAATAACAACATCGATTTATTAGAGTAGAATAATCCCATGACATACCTACTAGTAACTATGACTCATACAAAGAACATGGTATGCATGTGTTTATCCTTAAATACATTCAATATTAAACCCAGAAAACTAACATGATTCTATTACATACCTTCCAATAACCCTTTCGAGTAACAAGAGCATATTGATGTTTACCCTTGAAGTGATTAGGATCAACACCACCAAATATTATCTCTCCTCCTTCTTGAATTACCAGGAGCACCCTGCTTGAATCCCCAACAATTGGGTCAATATGAGAAAAAAATCAAGGATGATAATTATGGATTCAATGAAGTGCCACCTAATCCCTCATATTGTAGGAAAATAGGGTAACAAAATGTATGAAGCAATGACTACTCTATACTAGAGTGTCAAAAATTCCCAGAAGATTCTCCTGAAGAACAAACTCAACAATACATGCATCACTAACTGCTCTAGAGTCTGTACTAGAGTGTGAAAATTTCCTAGAAGGTTCTCTTGAATAACAACCTCACCAGTACATGCATGACTGACATAAGCATAGTGGTGAGATACCTTATGACACATATCTAAGATATCAATTCTTTTTTTAACGGTATGAATATTAAAGAGAAGTTGTTAGTGCACATTGCACTAATCGGTTTGTTTGTACCCTAGGGAGATTTATAAAGGTGTATATTCCCACGAGCATATTCCAAACCTAACAATTTTGATATCCCTGTTCATACCAAAAAAAAATTTCAATTGATATAATGAATGACCTATTCAAAACTCAGCATTCATGCTCTCCAATGTATTTCAAAAAAATATTTCATTTGAAAGGTTTCCATTCACCAATTAGTCTACCCTTTGATTTCAAATATTTTTGGCTAATAAGTTCAATGTCTTATTGCGAGGCTCTGACAAAATGTGATATTCAACCTTAGATAACCTAAGTTTTAACTATTACATTATTGAATCTCTTATAATGTTAGGTCTTTTACTATGTCAATCTTTAAATAGACTAACTTGATGAATGAATTGAATGATCTTAACTCAAACAACTCAAATAACTCAACTCTAACTTGAACATGATTTCCAAGTTCTAAAATGGTAGTTCAAAAGGTCTTAGGACTAGGAAGCAAATAATATCAGAATTTTTAAATGTTATGCATGATTGCTAACCATTCTCATTCAGTGACTGTGTAGTTACGCCTTTTGTGGATGTTAAATTGCAACCTGAAAAATAAACGTGATTATTGATATTGTCATCTCTAAGTAGATCACAACCAATGACATAACATTAGAGTAATCCAAGGTAGGAGCACAGTTTACCTCTTGTTCTTAGGATTTCAACACAAATTATAAGGAGGTGAAAATTATGAAATCCCTTTCTTTACCTAATACCAATATTTAGAATAGTCATGAAATTATACTCAAAGGAAAAACACTGGCTAAGATAGCTTTATTCTTGGCATTATTGTATTGTAAATTGACTAGATGTTACTCTATGTTACAAGTATATAATGTTCAAAATTTCAAAATACTACATTATAATTTTAATTTACAATCACAGACAAGGATAAAAATATTGTTACCAGTACAGAATCTAGACAACATAGCTGAAACAGGCAGTTCTGAAAACCATCACACTAGAATAAATTTCAATTCCTATAGATACCTGTACTGAGAGAATTTCACAAACAGTCTCTTATGTTTAGTGTATATTAATGTCAGATTCCAGGTAATACCTAGATGAACAATTAGTCAGAAACCTCAAGAAAGCATTGTTTTATGAGAATCTAAGCCTGCGAAATGGAATGTATATAAACTCATAAGGATATCAGAACTAACCAAGCAAGGAATTAATTCATACTACAATTCTATTTACATAGATGTACAACATCAAAATTTCAGCTAATTGCCTATTATAGCTCACAGGATTATCAAAATTCATGGCTACAAATGGGCTTTCTTCAATAAAAACATTTTTTCCTTGGCAAAGAACCTCAAAGCCAGGCTATTTGCATCAAACACTAAAACCCATCTAATTCTATACATGTGAAGAACAGTTAGGAGGTATAAAATGGAATGCTTAAAATCCACTGTAGGCGTAGGACGAGAAGTAGCCTAAACAAATGGTACCCAATTAGAATTATGTTTATGATTGATCAACGAATTGATTTACCAAGGGGTACAGATCACTGAGGGAGTTTGAAAGTTATTTTAAGGCCTTTGGAATTATATGTATCTTAGGAATCTGTGAACATTGTTCTCATAGTTCAAATATATACTACATACAACCTAAGCAGACACTTGGGAAACTATGAATAAAGGTGATGAGCACACTTGATCACCAAAAGGATAGCAATGAAGCACTTGAAGTAGGCTCGTGGTGATAAAATCTTCCCAATTTACCTTTTCCAGCATTAGAATTAAATAAAAATACCAATAGTGGATTATGGGTCTAAAAAGTGGATGAAAATAGAGCTCAACTCATCACAAGAACAAAAATAAATCTGCAATAAGAATGAATATCTTAAAGACCCTTACCACTCTGAGGTTTTCCATTGGTTGAGAGTGGTTCTTGTCTTTAACTATGATAGCTTCAAAATTTCTCACTATAATATTTAATCAAATGGAACACTTGGCATGTTGAATCCAAATGATGATTGGGAAAGGATACTAAAATGAGCAATATGAGACTGAAGAGAACTTGCATATAGGAAATTAAGAGTACAGTTTCTGGCATAAATGTTGGATATAATAGAGGAAACTCAAGGTCCTATCTTGAATCTTCATTTGCATGAATAACCACTCAGTAACTTGAAATGATGTTTGATAATTAAATAACTAGTAAAGAATCACTTCCTAATCAAGCATACCAATAATACCTTTGAAACAAGTAGGGCACATACTCAGTATAGTGTTTACATACAAACACGTATTGTCAAAAAGATTAAGTTTGGACTAACAAGCACAGGATTTACATATACATCTAGAAAAAGTAGTTTCATAGTGTTTGAGAGGGTATTCAGAAAATGGATTGAAATGCTACATGAGAGGTAGATGGTTGTAGCCAATCATAGAGGCTGGGAAAGCTAATAGAATTGTATATTCCTACTTAGAAAGTCTACAATGTCATGCAAATGGTAGGTCTCAAGGTTGAGACTACTAATTAAGATAAATGAAGATAAGGAAATGGTAGATCTTGAGGAAGAGAAAGGCACTCAATATGTTAATTTAGAACTTCTTTGCTACATTGTTACCAAATCCATTCTAGCTAATACGTTTTTCCCTTAAATTTCCATTAGATGCTAAGCTTAATTTATTGACTTTTAAATTAATTCTAATTAATTATATTTATGTTTGTAGCATTACCACGGTTGGAAACCTACGTAAAGTGGCTAAAATGAGATCTAGGAACTTTTTATAATAAGTATCAGTAGTAAACAATGATATCTAGAAAGTCTGATATGACTTTGAGCTTGTTATGGGCAGAGTTTGTGGATATTAGAGAAGTAAATCCATGTCTATGGGAAGTTTCATGTAATGAACAACAATAATGACCCTAAATATCCATGTTGTTGGGCACATACTGGTCCTTAAATTCATTTCTCAACCCTATTTGACCTCCTAGTGAGAGGTAATCCAGTTTTGGAAAGATGTATTGATGAGAATAGATCTAAACCCTGAAATCTAGGGAAAATTAATGGGTGTAACACAACAATAGGTTTCAAAATACCATGTTTGGGTGATATATGTGTAAAGAAAAATAGCATAAAAGTGTCCTTGGGCATTTTGTAGAAGCAAAGAACTATCTCTTGGCGTCGAATCAACAGTAGCACTTCAACATTATCATTTCTAGGAAGCTCACATGGGATATTATGTAGATTTTTAAGCACTGTATGGTGAAGTTTTCAGAAGAATTGGCCCTGATGGCTTGTCTTCACTTTCATTGAGGGATAATCCACCTTTGACTCATGTTTCAAGAGTTTTATGCACCTTTCCTAGCATAATGAAGGTACAATATAGGCAAAAAAAACTCAGTAGTGAAGAAGTATGGCAACATTGATGTGTTATAAAGGCTCCTCTATATATCACATGAGGCTTAAAAATTTTGATCCAATCCACATAAGTCATCCTTAGAGGAATACAGTTCCATTTACGAGGTATTTCAACTATGTCTACGTAGGATTTAGGACACCATTGAAAGTCTTCTTTCAATAAGCACTCGGCCTTGGAGGATACTTTTCACTAAAGGAAGGCCTTGTTTCTATATTAATTGAGTATTGGATCACTCGAATGGATATATAGAGATTGATATCTCTTAGAATTTATTTTTTTTGTTGCTATATGAATATTATTGGAGGGGAATCTTTCTTGAAGGTGACTTATGTTAGGGTACATAGGGTACTCCCAAAGGACCGAACACCAAGAACAACCGCTTCACACAAACAGATCACAGATCAATACACCAATGTTTGTCACGTGGTTAAAACCCTCGAGAGGGAAACAATCCATGACCCTGGCCAAATAGATACTTGGAGCAATTTATTATGCAAAAGAAAGAAAGTTACATGAGCTTCTCATAATCGATCAACTAGCCAAGGAACCTCTATGCTCTTTAAATAGAGATCATAGACCAATCGGGTGTTAAGCCACATATCAATGGTAGGTATGATCTAAGAGAAGTTGAACCATCAGATCACTCTATGTCTAGAACATATCGTGACCGTCGGATTAGAATATTTACAAATGCATACTAATGCATACTAAAGAAACACACTTTTACCTAATGGATATATTGCACAAGTTGATCTTAACTGACTCCTAAGTGTCTAAATATCCTAACATACCCCCTTAAGAACAACTTGGGATAGGATTGAAGGATTTACAAAAGTGACACTATTAGGAGAAGGAAGGAGGCATTAGAGCCTATCCCCCCTTAAGGACACATTCCTGAACTCCTAACATAGACCAAAGTTTAGAAAACTTCACTTCTGTAAGAGGCTTGGTGAAGATGTCTGCAACTTGATCATCTGTAGGACAATAGGGCACTTCAATAACATGATCATGAACAAGAGTTCTGATGAAGTGCATGTGTAGCTCAATGTGTTTGTTGCGCTGATGTAGAACTGGATCTTTGGAAAGCTTGATGGCACTTTGATTGTCACACCAAATTGGAGTAGGCTGCTGCTGCTCGAATCCAAACTCTGAAAAGATCTGTCAAAGACATAAAGCTTCCTGACTGGCATTAATTGTGGCTCGATATTCTACTTCTATTGAAGAAAGAGCAAGAGCTTGTTGTTTCTTACAACCCCAAGTGACAGGTCCAGATCCCAGACTGAAAACATAACTTGCAGTAGACTTTCAATCATCAGGATCACCGGCCCTATCTAAATCAGTGAAACCAACCAACAAAGGTTTACCCCCTGTACTGTAATGAATCCCAAACTGAATTGTACCTCGAATATATTGAAGTATTCTTTTTGTTGCTTTCCAGTGACTTTCATGAGGAGTTTGCATATAACGGGCAACACGATCAACGGCAAAGGAAAGGTCAGGATGAGAATGAGTCGAGTATAAAAGACTACCAACAAGCTGACGATATAAGGTGGCATCTACTTCAGGGGAAGTACAAGTGGTAGAAATCTTGACTCCATACTGGAAGGGAGAAGGGGCTGGTTTACAATCTTCCATGTGGAAGTGATGAAGAAGGTCACAAGCATACTTAGACTAGGAAAGAAAGATTCCTTCTTTGGTTT
>LPNX011048195.1:202336-273641 GCA_001517045.1 Pseudotsuga menziesii
GTTATTCCAAGATGAATGAGCTTATCTTTCTCTCTAATTAAGGAATCACAAAAGGATTCAAGGCTAGGCTCATGATAACTAGCTACAGGCAAGGATTATTTCATGGAGTAGAATGTAGATACAAAAATAGAATATGCAGGTCTAAGTTTTGAAAGAATATGATAAATGCATTGTTTTTCTTCTTTCTTAATCTTGCATTCGACACATAATAGTCTAAAAGTTTTATACTTAGATAAATAGTCTTGAATGCATGAAAAATCATTTGGATTCAAGGAAAACAACTCATTCTCAAGTTGATGACCCCGAATTTCATTGTGTTTACCAAACACAGATTCCAGCTTTTCCCAAGTTTGATCAAGCTCATCAATTCCAGATATGTGGAATCACAAATCAGTAGAGATTGACATCCCAATCAATCCACGAGCTTCATCACATCTATTTGCCCATTTAATTTTCTTATCATCATTAGTGGGTTCTGTTTCTTTTCCTGAGGTTATCCTGAAAAGTCCCCTACTTCGTAGAACATCCTCCATACGATATTTCCATGAGAAATAGTTAGAACTTGTAAGTATAATATCACAAGGGGTAGCCATACTGTAAAATAATGGCTGAAAAAATAGAAACTAACTATCTGGATGCAAAGAGCTCAAAAAAATATGCGGTTTTAAAAAAAATGGCACTTAAAACTAATTCCGAATGATGAAGTTATGCTTGATCAAAGAAAATGTTGAAGATGTCCCCAATAGTGACATGGCTGATATTAATTGGACCAACTAAAAAAAGAAGCCCCTTCTTCCCAAAATCAACCTTTGACAATCACTTTTACAATAAAGTTGCTTTGAAGTGAATCACTTTTATAGAATAAGTGATGTTCACTTTTACAATAATGTGACTTTTAAATAGTGCGGCAATAAATTAAAAGACTTAAGTGACTCACTTTTATTTTATTTTATTTATGTGAGATGCACTTTTACAATAAAGTAACTTAAAAATAGAAATTGCATGCACTAAAAAGTAGCTTGATAAGACTTGAATTCAAGACTTATCAAGGTGTAAAGCAACTTTGGACCAAGTGAGCTAAGTTTAAAAGGTACGTAAAACTATGGAAAGAGGAAGGGTTTTTTTTTTTTTTTTACTCTTCTCTCTCGTTTTCCATGCTTGCTTTCTTTTCCTAGAAATCACAAAAAAAACGAAAAATAAAACAATTTTTTTTTTCCACACAATGGGGTTAGATCTTGCTTAGCTTACCCGGAAAGTATACGTTTTCAAGTTTTCTCGTTGTTTCTGATTTTCCATGATCGCACAAGGTGCACGACAAAGAGCATACGTAGCCAAGAAGACAAGAAAAAAAACTTTCCCTCACTGTTTCTAATTCACCGCGATCGCGCAAGGTGCACGACAAAGAGAATACGCAGCCAGGGAAGGCAAAAGTCCGAGACTAAAACAAAAATATTTATTTATAAGACTGGTAAAATATGAGAGATTTTAAAAAAAATAAAACAAATCCGTCACTGTAACATTATACCTTTAGATTTGCCGAAATGGGTGTTTCTGGAACAAACGGAAACGGTTAAACCGAAAAATATTTCCTAACGGAAACGATGCTCTGGACGCAATGGAATAGCTCCCATAGGCCACAAATGCACATAAAATATAGAACTAGAAACCCTTTCAAAGTTTCGGCAACACTGGTTCCATATCTTGATCAAAACCGAAAGTGGCTCTTCATAAAAGCTCTAATACCATGTTAGGGTACACAGGGTACTCCCAAGGACCAAACACCAAGAACAACCACTTCACACAAACAAATCACATATCAATACACCAATGTTTGTCACGTGGTTAAAACTCTTGAGAGGGAAATAGTCCACGGCCCCATCCAAATAGCTACTTGGAGCAATTTATTATGCAAAAGAAAGAAAGTTACATGAGTTTCTCATAATCGATCAACTAGCCAAGGACCCTCTATGCTCTTTAAATAGAGATCATAGACCAATTGGGTGTTAAGCCACTGATCAATGGTAAGTATGATCTAAGAGAAGTTGAACCATCGGATCACTCTATGTCTAGAACATATCGTGACCGTCGGATTAGAATATTTACAAATGCATACTAATGCATACTAAAGAAACACACTTTTACCTAACGAATATATTGCACAAGTTGATCTTAACTAACTCCTAAGTGTCTAAATATCCTAACAACTTAGGGAAGAAACAACATAAGTTTAGGTTTCCTTCTAGTTTGGAGAGGCCTTCTGTTGGACACTTTTGTGGACAAGGTGAAACATTGCATCTTCTGGGATTTTGGAGGTTGGGGTTTGCTTCTACTTGTCATTATCCATCATTGCTTTATGGAGGACGTTTTTACAAGTGGAAGATATCTTGGTGTAATTTGAAATGAAAAAATAAGTCCTTATTTAGAATTTAGATTTAGAATAAAAGAAAGAAAACAGGACTCACCCACAAAGAAAATAGTGTGCCCTCTTATGATCTTTCAATTCAATGTCATGCACATGCATATAAGTTTTACTTGGGTGATTCAATGTTCAAACAATATGACAAATGAATAAAATGTAATTCATAGCCATATGTTAGGCGACAAATGGCCATTTCCCATATATTTTTATGTACATATGGAATTCATAGCTATATGGAATTGGTAAAGTATTACCAAGGGGCCAGATATCCTGATAAATCAAACTATTTAAGGTAACTGTTTAGATCAGATAGAACAAAGTTCACCTCAATATATGGTAATCATCATCATCAATTAATTGTATGTGTGTGGAGATGCATAAATACCCAATACAAATCTCAATCAAACAAAAGAAAACATAAGTATACCTTGATTTGTGGAGCTTCAAACTGTCTTCTTATGCTTTACCTTTCAAAACATCATTCAACATACTTCATATTTTGTTCCGTTGCAATAGTTTTATGTTAGGACCCATCAAATAAATTTATTTTTGTTTATGAAAATAACAAAACCAATCTAAATAAATACAATACTATTACAATGTAAATTACAATACTATTCAACTATTCAAGTAAATTAATTGTTAATAATATATCACCTGATAAAACATGGATAACCAAAAACACTATGTATATAAGGCCATAGATATCATCAAAATGCCATCTCTTTCCTCTTAAATATAGAAATGTTTCTCAATGCTATATGTAACAAGTTCCAACGGAGGAGTCAAATAGAAATACTGAAAATTATACACTAAAATTATAGAAATAGATGTTTTTTAATGTATTCTTCCTGACCTTCATTGAGCTCCTCTCTGTTTTGAGAATAATTTAATATTCTCTACTAAACATGACCAACCACGTGAAGGTGGAAGCTCTTATGGCCCCTCCCCTCCCTCACATCACTCTCAACTCCCCAAACCCAATGCATCTACTTGCAAATAACAATTTATTTCACTATTTCACAATCCAAATAACAATGCATCTACTACAAATTATTTCACTCAATAGTTGAAAGTTGCTTTCATTAAATCATTCATTAAACCATTCAATCATTCAACAACTAAAAAAAAATTCATTAAACCATTCATTAAACCATTAATTTAGTCAATGGTAGATAAAAAAAATCAGTAAATCATTCATTAAAGCATTCATTTAAACATTCATTCATGAAACAGAGGAAAAAACCATGAAATTTTTTTATTATAAATCAGAGTTACTCAAAATTTGTTTTGTCACTTCCTTTTTACTTTTATTCTCTTTAAATATTTAGTTAGAGTCACATCTTCTGGAATGTAATCCTCGGTCTCCCTACTAGTCTGCTTGCAAGGTTGAACTTTCGGCGAGGGGCAATGAATTTTTACAATAATGTCAAAATATTTCATTAATATATTTATTATTTGATAAATACGAGTAATTCATTTAAAAAAACATTATGAATGTGTGTTTTTACCTGCTATGGGCACATCAGCATGTTCAACATTATCTTGTACAAGTGTTATACCAAAATCCTGTCACCACCATGTGATAAGATCCTTGACTTACATATTTGCCCTTAATCCCAGAACTTCGAGATAAAACCCATGTTGTTTGTCAATCTTTCATGAAAATACTGAGCACCGCACATTCCCTGTTAACCATGAGTGGTACCTTGCTCGCACTGCCTATATCTTGTTTACCATAAGTGGTGCCACCACTTATAGCATTTGGTCCATAAGTGTTTTGAACCTGAACCGCTCTGTCATAAGAGGCAAAAGGTGGTGCCCTGGGTAAAATGGGAAAAAAGAGAGGTTTCTCGAGGCTTCTAGATCATGAGCCTCATGTCCTCTCTTATCCCTAACATTGTGGGTCAGTTGAGCTCAAGATCCCCCATCATAGGATCTTAGAAGCCACCTCATCCACAAATCTCTCAACCATTTCTATCCATTGAATACAAGCTCATGTCCATGGTTGAGGGGGAGAACCATAAAGGTATTGTTATGCTGTTGGATTGACCACTTGGCCCAAGCCATTTGAGAGCATAGATAATAAAGTTGGAGCTTATGGGGATGAAGTGTTGGTTTCATGGAGATGCACATCAACACTAAGGCTTAATTGGTTGTAAACTTCTCCATTCATCTTAATGCAAAGCTTATTTTCATCCCACATTACTGTCGTTTTGAATTCGCATGTAAATGTCATTGGATTCCTTAGTCACTGACATGGATAAGTAGATTATGTTATGGTATCTTTGATGTTTTTGCGTGTTTGATATGATTGCAGGTACACAGGTTCACTATTGAAGCATCATTCCAGGTATCTACGACATCCAGGGAGGGTCTTCATCCTTTGTCGTTCAATCATTTGTTCTAGATCTGAACCATTTAGACTAGAGGAATAGCTTCTGTCCGCAAAAGGTGAAACATTCCTGCTTACAAATCTGGTGACTCTACTGGGGAATGAATATACGTATCAGTTGATTTGATCTTCCTTGGTTCTTCAACTCTTGTCTGAATCCAGGCTCCTTCTCCAACCCTCTTCAGTCAGATCTGCTATCCGGCTGAGTGGATTTTGGTTTGAAACTTCTAGATCTGAATTATTTTGATCTTTTATGCTCTTTTTTATTCTCAATCTATCAGTTTTTACCTTTATCTGATCTTTTTCTGACTTGATCTTTTGTTCTCCTTTGTATTTTGGATATATTTAGGGAACCGCTCTCATGCTATTGGTGAGAAGCAGTGCCACTGCCTGTAACGTGCTAGCAACCCGTGGTACCACCGCTTGAGTCCTATTATCCAGAAGCAGTGCTGGTCTAGAACCGCTCTGTCAAGACCCCTCCAGTGCGGTGCTAGGTAGGCCCTATTCCAGGACTTTGTATTTTTATTTTTGTGTGTTTTTGGATTACTTTTTGATGAAAATGAAGTGTATTTATGCAGTTGCTTTGATTGTTGTATTCTTTCTGCATGTTAGTTTTTCAACATTAAGCTAGCATTATTAGGATCTTTAATTGAGAGTGTTTATGCCAGAAATTGTTCCCAAACTACAAGAGAACAAGCCAACATAATCTCAAATATCTCAATAAAACAAAACAGGGTTTTTAGGGTTTTTTGGTTGTGAAGTTTGATGATAAGAGGGAATGCATTCATAACCCAAATAAAAACTAAATCACAAGCATAGAAAAACTGAGATGCATAACATAATAACCATGTATCCAACAGAAAACAACACTGAGGTTCATCCACAAATGGCAAGCACTACAAGCAT
The DNA here is from genome assembly GCA_001517045.1 of Pseudotsuga menziesii. Classification (NCBI taxonomy): domain Eukaryota; kingdom Viridiplantae; phylum Streptophyta; class Pinopsida; order Pinales; family Pinaceae; genus Pseudotsuga; species Pseudotsuga menziesii. The sequence continues at coordinate 208,057 of LPNX011048195.1, forward strand.
AAAAACTTTAAACCAGTAATGAAATTACCAATTGAGTAGCTAAAACAAGCTATAAATGAATCCAGAGAACAAACTGAAGGGTAAATAGAGCATATATTTCATAATCAGTCTTTCAAATACACATAAGAGTCATTTACTTAGCTTATGAACAAGTCTGGAGACCTCCTCTTGCCAGCCAAAAAATTGAACCCTTAGTCCTCTTTGTGATATACATTAAAACTATCCTTCAAAATTTGGTTTAAAACTAAACCCTAACTGCTTTTCATCCTACTCATCGAAATAGTTCTATCAAAATAATAATTACAAAAATGAAATATCCTTCAAAACATAACTAATAACTGATTTTGTTAACAACCTTCATAGATCTTTAGCTGCCTCTGCTAACAAGGCTATCCCTTCTAGGGCTTGGGTCTTTCTTCTAGCCTTCAGTTGCTATGCTTCCATCTCTGCCATCTTTCTAGTGAGTTCTTCATTTTGCTGCTATAGATATTTGATGGTTTGTTTTAACATTGTAAATTGAGACTCTGTATTTCTTTTTCTTTTCAATGCCTCTTTTGAAACTGCAATCAGCTCCTGATAGTGGCTATTCACCTCATCCAGATCCTCTTTGAGTCTTATAGTGGCCATAACCAAGCCATCATTTGTCTCCTACATATATTCCACCTGATATTGATACTATTTTATAGTTCTCTGTAAATTCTCTTTTTTCTGAATCAAATGCTTTATTTGCTGCTGTACTTTGCATCTCATTGGGAAGCCATGGAATTTTTAGTCTCCTATAGATTTCTTCATCTTCTAGCAACAATTCTGTAGGAGTTTCAGGAAAACTTAGGTTTTCTATAGTCTCAACTTGATAGGGAACATTTCATCAACCATCAGCTTCTTTTCTGAGTGAGAAACCTCTATCTCACCTTCTTGCTGTTCCTGCAACATTTGACTTCGTATCTCTAAAAATATATTAGACAGTTTAGTCTCAGTAAGGGAATATTCTCATTCTAATTTCATTGGCCTTTTTCCTTTACTGTCACCCTTATCAACATCCAATTTTTCATTAGAGGAGGAGTCATCTATCACAGTTGCTCCTTCTTTATTCAATTTAGGGTTTAGTAATTTCTTCATATTTGGCCTGAGCTTGTTTCTGGGTCTAGTCTTTGGTCTCCACCCATGAGAAAGTTCCCCTAACATTTTGAAAGTTTTTCCCTAACGGGTGACTGAGGCAAATTCAATGACTTTTAGCTTCTTTCTCTTTGGTACTGCTACCTCATCTTCTTGGTTGTGAAATTCCTTTTTAGTGCCAACCTTAGTTTCATCAATAACAGGAAGTTGATCCTCCTCAAACAGGAATGTCTCATCCTCTGACAAGACTGTGATTGGAATTTGTTTTTGGACTTTAGTATCCTCTTCATCGCCTGCAACTTTCTCTGCAAGTACAATCTTTTCAGCAACAAATGTCTCTGCTGGTGCATCATCCTGAACAAGCTCAGTCTCCTTATTATCAGACTACAAATCTTTGCTCTCAATGTCATTTAGATGTTTTTTAGACTCACAATATTCTTTTGCAGGCTCTACAACTTCCTCCAATTTAATACTATCTTCATCTTTAACGTTTATCTTCTGTCTTAGCTTTCTGATCAAGGTCTGTCCTTTATCAGCTTGTTTTCTATTAGACTGTCCTTCTTGACTATTCTAAAACCATGACCAAAAAAGGAAATATTCCCAAGTTTTTCCTTTACTCTGCAAAACACTGTTGATAATGGTTTGATAAGTCCATGGTGAAAAATGGACTGTCTAGTGTGATTTTGGTGTTCCTTGATTCTGCAAGACATCTTCTGTAGGCTCTTTAGCAAGAAGAAGGGAAGGTTCATCTTTGAGTCATTACTGAGGTGTTGAAGAAATCTGAAATGGTATTTAGAAATGAAGGCATACCTTGCTTCACATGTAATATAGCTTTGTAAAACCTTAATAGGTTCTACCCATTCAGGCCTGAAGTTATGAATGGGTACACCCTTACCCCAATTTGGAATTATACCAGGTAGTAGGAACCTTTGTGCATTAAATGTGAATGGCACTTTCTTAAACCATAGTTCTCCCTCATTTTTAACTCCTATTGCCTCAACTACCAACTCTTTGGTCAATTTGAATTTCAAAGTATCAAAAGATACAGTGTCTTTGTCATAACACTGAGAAAACTTATGGGATACCTTTGCATTGTATCCATCAATTTTCTTGAAAAATATCAACCATCCTGCATTTTCAAATAGCTCAGCACATTCTGGAAATTTATCTATCCAACTAAGATCAGTGGGATAAGCCCTATTAGTTTTTCCACTTTTCTTCATCTTCACTATGGTTTGCAGCACCTATCAATAATCTCACAGTCTATTTATCTTCAAACTCTCACAGTCTCGGCAGCCTATTTATTTTCAAACTCTCATAGTATGCCCTATTAGACAATTTAGGAAATGTTTTGTACCAAATTTCAACAATTTGACCTAATCACAAATTCAGGGACCTCCAATAGTTCTTCTATGAACTTTACTGACTTAAATGATGAATACTTAGATATATTGATTAATATCTCATCACTCAAAGTCTATTGAGTGAGAAAATTCATGTCCTTCCTTAAAATTTTGACATTATAGGCTTTATCAGAAAACCCCCAAATTTAACAAACCCTATCAAATGCCACATGGGGTACCTACTCAAAAGCTTAATACAAGCACTGGAAGTCGATCCCTTCAAAGGTTAGGTGTTGAATTACACGTTCTAGCTGTCTTCAATTGTCCATATCACTTCGAAATGTCACCGATGGGAAGCCCTAATTCTTCATTCAACTGTCAAAACTCTGATTTCTCAGCAATATGTCTCCACCATGACTTTCAATGCCTTCATATTCTTCAGCTTAAGAACATATTCCTGAAAATTCTGCCTCATTCTACTCATTGTCAGCATTCGCCATGAACTTGCATACAATTTCCATGATCTCCCTCACACAATGACCATACACCTATTTCAATGATAAGCCTGGCAAGACACATATCGAACGTGATAATTGATGTGGTTAACACCTCAGGAATGAAACCCCCGAAAAAATCGAACTGAAAAATAACTATTTTGTCACTCGCAACTTTCTTGTAGCGCTCTAGTGTATTAATTTTGCTCTTGCGCTACAAGAAAGTCCAAACACATAATTTCATCTCATTAAATCACTAATCAGGTTTAAGACTTGGTTTATATGATTAATCTCAATCTTAGTGTCATTTATGAAACTATTTAATCAATATATACCTTCTAGAACCCTTCAAGAATGAACTCTAAGAAAAAATTATAAAAGCAAGCTTAAAAAATAGGAAAAATCAAAATGATGAAAACTAAAAGGCTTAAACTCAAAATTAACCTTTACACCAAAATTTCCTAGAAGCAAAAATATTAGCAAATTTCAAAAACATACACACAAGCATAAAACTAAGGAAGACAAAATCATGACCTAATAGAGAGAATAACAAGTACAGCAATCAAACACAAGAGACAATGAACATAGTGTTTTTCCTCGAGGAAACCATAAATGGAGAAAACCTCGCAACTTCCTAAGAGATAGAATCAGCACCAAAATAGAAAATCCCAAAACAGTAAGATGATCTCCCGACAGCACTAACCTTATTTCTATCTAGCCCCAGTGTCTTCTCCTTCCTCAACTATGTGCTACACTTGAGTGTGTATGTGATGTGTGCTAAATAGAGAGATCACCTCTCTATTTATACTGCTTCCTGGCATGACTAAAACCCTACTAGGGCCGACTTCACTAAGTGAGTCTAATAACCCTAGTGCTTCGAAACTGTGGGGACTTTAACCCTTAGACAATAGGAGGGTTACCCACAATGACTTCACATGACTTTTTTACATTATAGATCCTCCCGATCAGAACATCGAGGCATGACATCATGACTCAATTACATTATAGACACATCCTAGAATAAACATCGGGTTACAAGACATAATATACATAGATGAATACATTTCGAAGTTACAAATACATCAACACTCCCTCTTAACTAGGAAGGTATTCTTTCAACACAATTTTCAGCATTGGTCTTCTTCTCTGTCTCGACTGGATCATCTCATCATCTTCATCTTCAAGTCTTCTTAGTCTTCTTCATCTTCTTCATCTTCAAGTCATCTTCTTCTTAAAGTCTTCTTTATCACGGGATCTGCATCATCACAACTACTAGATCATCACTGCTGGATCATCATCACATCTAGATCATCACTTGATATGGATCATCATCACATCTGGATTAGTGACTTGATCTGGATCGTCATCAAGTCTAGATCATCATGACATGCTATCTCAGAATGGTGCTATCTCAATTATTCTCATCATAGGAAGTTCTACAAAGTCAATCTTGTAGGCCTACCCTTCATGTAGGTCTTCATCATCGCTTATATCTGACACTTAAGTCAGAATGGCCCACCCAACTCTTACATTTGACCTCATCCTATCAGAAAGGCGTGCCCAACACTCACATCTGACCTCATCTTGTCAGAAAGGCCTAGCACTCACATTTGACCATGTGTAAACACATCGCGCCAGAATGGCTTAGCACTTATATCTGACCATGTGCAAGCACACCACATCGAAAAGGCTCTGCACTTACATATGACCATGTCTGAAGACACCACATCGAAAAGGCTCAGCACTTATAGTCGACCATGTTCAAAAGCACCGTATCGAAAGGGCTCAGCACTTACAATCGACCATGCTCAAAAGCACCACGTTGAAAGGGCTCTGCACTTATATCCGACCATGCTTGAAAGCACCGCATTGGAAGGGAATGCACTCACATCTGATGATGGATTAAATAATCCTACCATTGCATCAGAATGGCACCCAGTCTCAGACTGAGCTACCTGGCAACTGACCAAGTGCCTCCATTCCCAGAATGACAGTTACCCTTACATCCGACCTACACGTCAGAATGGACAACACTCACATCTGAAATGGGAGGAACCTAATCCTTTAGCCATGACAAAATGGTTCAGCCCTTACATCTGATCAAGTGGGAACACATCCCTCTCTCACATCAGAATGGATTCTTAGTCCTAGACTGAGTTTTCCTGGTAACTGACTAGGCACCTCCATTCCCAAAATGGAAACAACCCTTATATCTGATCACGTAGGAACCAATTCTACAATCGCATCAGAATGGCTCAGCACTCATATCTGACATGGAAGGAACCTAAATCCTCTCACCATGACAGAATGGATCAACCCTTACATCTGACCATGGAAGGAACTTAATCCTCTCCCATGTCAAAATGGCTCACGTACTCATCACTTCCCTTTGGAGGGAACATCGATCTAGAGAACACCAAGCTTCTCCCTAAAGTACTCAAACTTCACCCTCGCCAATGGATTCGTCAATACATCAACTATCTGATCATCCGTCACAACACACTAGAGCTTCACTACTCCCCTCTGCACCATATCCCTGATATGGTGATACTTGATCTCGATGTATACAAGTGGCATACAACTGGAGATCAAATAAATCAAAGAGTATCTTCCTCAACCATACTACCTCATAACTATCTGAATAAGCTACAACATACTTTGTTTCAGCTGTACTCAGTGCCAAACAGGATTGCTTCTTGCTAAAACAAGAGATCACACCTGATCCCATACTGAAGCAACACCCTGAAGTTCTCTTCCTATTGATGGCACTGCCTGCCCAATTTGAATCAACATAAACCTCTAGGTTAATCTTCTGATTCGCCTCGTACTTGAGCCCATAATCAACTGTACCCCTCAGGTACCTTAGAATATGCTTTGCAGCAATCAAGTGAACATTTCTCGGATCTATCAAGAACTGGCTCAAGGTGTTCACAGCAAAGCAAATGTCTAGTCTTGTGTTCGTCAGGTACATCAAGGACCCAATCATCTGATGATACATCATAGCATCAATCGACTTTGATGAAGCATTGCTCAATAGCTTCAGTTTCGATGCCATAGGTGTGGCCATAGCCTTGCAGTCCATCATCCCAAACCTCTTCAAGATCTCTACTGCATAATTCCCTTATCTAAGGGAGATTCCATCTGCACTCTACCACGCCTCCAAGCCTAGGAAATAATGCATCATACCCAAGTCCTTAATTTTGAACTCGGAAGCAAGCTTTCTCTTCGTATTAGCAATCAACCCATCCATGTCTGTTACAAACATATCATCTACATATAGCAGGAGCATCACTGGGTTGCCATCTTCAACCTTATAGTACAAGTTGGAATCTGCTTTACTCTTGGTAAAGCCTAAACTGGATAGAAAGCTGTCAATTCAACCGTACCAAGTCTTGGGTGCTTGTTTCAAACTGTAAAGGGCTTTCTTCAATCTACACACATGAGACTCCCTGTCATGTGTCTCAAAACCAAGTGGTTGTTCCACATACACTTCCTATTCCACTACACCATTCAAGAAAGTAGTCTTGACATCCATCTGGTGTATCTTCCATTTCATCACTATAGCCAGAGCTAGTACTAATTTGATGGAAGTGTATCTAGCTACAGGTGCAAAGGTTTCTTCATAATCTATTCCTTCTTTCTGAGAGAACCCCCGAGCCACAAATATTGCCTTATATTTTTCAATGCTACGATCTGCAGCATGCTTGATCTTGTAGATCCATTTGGAAGTCACAACTGACTTCCCTTCTGGTCTTGGGACAACATCCCAAACATCATTCTTCATGATCGATTGGTACTGTTCGATCATAGAATCCTTCCATTCTTTTTGTTCTGCCGCTTCTTCATAACTGGAAGGTTCTTTATCAATGAAATCACATAGTAAAGCTACATACCTAGAGCAGGATTTGGTCCTCTTTCTTTCTTTGTGATTCTCTTTTGGAGCCCCATATATTTCTGCACCTTGGATAATTTCTCGTACCCAAGAAGGTTTCCTCTTGTGGGGATTATTCTCCTAAGGTGGATCTATAGGTATTTGTGGTTCTTCAAATTCTCGATCTTCTTCTTGAGTTTCTTCATTCATGGTTGTATCATGAATTCTGGGTGCTTCTTCTTCTTCAGGTTCTTTAGCAGGTCTCTTTCTAGATTTGTTGTAAGTTGTGTCTTCATCAAATGTCACATCCCTGCTGATGTCAATCTTCTTATATCCTGGGAAATAGATTCTGTAAGCCTTCAAGCTATCAGAGTATCCCACAAATATACCCTTCTTTCTTGAAGGATCTAATTTTGTTCTCTTCTCTTTTGGAATGTGTATGTATACAAGACAGCCAAATATTCTGAGATGGCTGACTTCTGGTTTCTTTCTAGAGAATACTTCTTTAGGAGTCTTGTTCTCGAGTACTCTATGTGGAGTACGGTTCTATATATACACCACTGTTCTAGCAGCTTTCACCCAAAGATGCATAGGAAGATCTTGATCATGAAGCATAGCTCTTGCAACTTCCATGATGGTTCTGTTCTTCCATTCTATAATCCCACTCTATTGTGGATTATAAGGAGTGGAAAAATCCCTCTTAATCCTTGATTCTTTACATATCTCTTTGAATTCATTCGAAGTGAATTCTTCGCCATTATCTAATCGAAAGGTCTTGATCTTTTTTTCAGTGTGATTCTTGATCAAGGCTTTGAATTCCTTGAACTTGCTAAATACTTCGTCTTTGTTCTTCATGAAGTAAACCCATGTCTTCCTAGAAAATTCATCAATAAAATAAACATAATATGCATACCCGCTTAGTGAGCTTGATGACATAGGACCGCATACATCGAAGTGGATGATTTCCAAGATTCCTTTTTCTTTGCTTTCACTACTTGGAAATGTCTTCTTTGTGCTCTTTCCTTTCACACATCCTTTGTAGACCCCATCATGTTTTTCTTGTATTTCTGGAAGACCTTCAACAACTCTGCTTGCAATAGGTAGTGCTCTGTAATGCACATGTGCAAGCCTTCTATGCCAAAGTTCGTTTGGCTCTACTGTGTCATGGACCAAGGCTTGTTCTGTATGGCCCTTCAATTTGTACAAACCTCCTTCTTGTTCACCAATCATTATTGCATCATCAATAGTCTTTCCTTTTGGCCACATGATGACTTGACCATCTATGAATGCAACCCTCATTCCTTTTGCATTTAATGCAGATATGGAGAGAAGGTTCTTCTTGAGTCCTGGCACAAACAATACTTCCTTCATTGTCATAGACTTTCCAGAGTCTAGCTTATAGGAAGATTCCCAACTACCTTTTATTGGATACTGGTAGTCATCTCCTAGCTTCACCTTGTGAGGTGATTCATGTTTTGAGAGTTTCACAAAGGATTCCTTGAATCCAGTCATATGTTTGGAAGCCCCACTATCTATGAGCCAATCATCACTTCCATGAGTAATGTTTCCTATAGGAGTAGAAATCAAAACATATTCATCCTCACTTGAAGAGTCTTCACTTTCATATCTGGTTCTCTTTGATGAAGGTTCATCATCCTCTGCAACATGAGCATGATGTCTTATTTTGTTTTCCTTCTTATTGTGAGAGCTACTTTTGTTCTTAGGACAATCTCTAGCAAAGTGCCTCTTTCATCATATGTATGGAAAATGTACTTAGACTTATCTCTAGGCTTTCTAGAGTTATTCCTTTGATGAGAGTACTCACTTCTGTGATGACTGGATCTGGGTTTCTTGGATTGTATTGTGAGAGCTTGATCTTCACTTCCCATCTTCTCTTCTCGAGCTGCTATCTGAGCTTATTCTTGAGAAAATTCTTCCCATAGTCTGCTGATCTTGACTAACTTCTTCCTGGCACAAATCCCTTGAATAAAGGAGTCCCATTTCTTAGGGAGACCATTCAAGGTGGTCATCACAATTTATGTATTCTCTACTTCTTCATCAATTGCTTCCAATTGTTCCTTGATCTGAGAAACCCTTGTGAATTAAGACTAGATGGTCTCTACATTTTGGATCTTCACATTCTTCAGTTGATTCCTCAAAGTCATCTTCTAGTTTATGTTCTTCCCTTCAAACAATTTGGTCAGGGCATCAAACATAGCTTTAGGTGTCTTGAGAGAGGACACCTGTGGGATAAGGTGATCCTTGATAGAATTAGCAATGATCCTCTTTTCCATAACCAACTTCTTCTTATGTAAGGCCTTAGCCTCAGACTCATCTCCCTCTGAAACTGGAACCTCCTCATGGATGTAGGAGTCCAACTCATTTTCTTCTAGGACCAGGGAGATCCTATACTTCCAAGCTCGAAAGTTATCAGCTCCCTCAAGCTTTTCATCAAGCTTGGTATGATGAGACATCTTAATTGAGAACCTCAAATGGAAATACAAAAGATTTAGATCTTACTAGGTCAAGATGTCGGATCTGGATTTGGAGCTGAAATCCTGTAGTGCTGGATCAAGAGAAAATTAGGGTTTTGCTTTTCCAGAGTTCTGTCCAACCAATTGATTTGAAATTGATCCCTAACTTCTATTTTGGGGAGGAGATCAATCCAGGCCTAGGATCACTGAAAAATTCCTCTTCTGTGAAAAGCCCTAATTTCTGGCAGCAGTGTTGGGTCCAAAACTGAAAATCCTCAAAATTGGATTATGCTTCGACAGAAAGATGCAACCTAAGGAGGAGAGTTATTCCACCTTATTTTTGCTGAAAATCTATGGAGGAAGGTCCACAAACTAGGAAGCCCTAGTTCCCACAGTTGCATAGTGTCTTCTTCTCAGGTTACCTCTGATACCATGTTAGTTTTCCAACATTAAGCTAGCATTATTAGGATCTTTAACTGAGAGAAGAAAAAGTACAACAATCAAACACAAGAGACAATGAACACAGTGTTTTTCCTCGGGGAAACCATAAATGGAGAAAACATCGCAACTTCCTCAGAGATTGAATTAGCACCAAAATATAAAAGCCCAAAACAGTAAGATGATCTCGCGATAGTAGTAACCTTCTTTCTATCTAGCCCCAGTGTCTTCTCCTTCCTCAACTATGCGCTACACTTGAGTGTGTATGTGATGTGTGCTAAATAGAGAGATCAACTCTCTATTTATACTGCTTCTTGGCATGACTAAAACCCTACTAGGGTCGACTTAACTAAGTGATTCTAATAACCCTAGTGCCCCGAAACTACGGGGACTTTAACCCTTAGACAATAGGAGGGTTACCCACAATGACTTGACATGACTTGTTTACATTATAGATCCTCCCGATCGGAACATTGGGGCATGACATCATGACTCAATTACATTATAGACACATCCCGTAATAAACATCGGGTTACAAGACATAAGATACATAGATGAATACATTCCGAAGTTACAAATACATCAACACTACATTCAAAGAGAGTCTATGTTTCTTCCATTGGAGTTGACATTATTTTCTTTGCTTGAAACCTCTTTCTCTTTTCTGTAGATATTATTCACTGGAATTGGAAATATACATTTCATTTTCATGAGTAGGTTTCGGTTTGTTTTGGACTTGGAATGTGTGAGTGATCCATGTTGTTTTGAGTCTTTCTTTGCTTGGGTGATTCTTGTTTCCTTTTGCATGCTGATTTTTTTCAGTGCTTGGTCGGAAAGATTGGTTCTTTGTTTCCTTATATATTTCAAAGAGAAGTTTTAGTTTTCTCTCTCCTTTTCTTTATTCGCAAGCATGTTAATTGATTTTCTTCTTATTTTGTGCATGATTGTTTGAAATTTTAGATCTTACTTTCATTAAGAAGAAATATTTGTTTTCATTTTTGCGTGCATTAGAGTTAGTTTTTTTTTGAAACGTTAGTGAAATCATCTTTCCAATAAGTTTTTATGCATATTTTTCAAGCATGAAAAGATAGGAAACATTTTTGGTTTATTTATGTTTGATGTTCTCTAGATCTCTTTCTTATTTGCTTTGAATATTGTTGGGGTGCATTGATATTTCCCTTTTCATTTGAAAACAAAGAATTGCATTTGCATTTGGGTATGCATTTTTTGGAAGAAAAGTAAATCTCTCTCCCTCTCTTAGGTAGAATTTAATTGAAGAGGAAAACTTGGATTATCATATAGATCAGTGTGCATCATCTTTAAATTCAATTTTTCACTCCATGGCTCCACCTAAATGCATAAGATAAAATTAACGGTAGTACTAGGTTAAAAATTTTAGCAATTCGAGTGATAAGTTAGAGACGTGTTTAGGTGTCGTTAAGTGTAGGAGCTATCATTACTTATCTGCATTACATCTCGGGACTCGCGCGGTTCTTCCACATACCGTTAGTATATCAAACGGCCTTTCATGTACCTTTGAGGTGTATCGAAAGGTACTTCATGTACTCGATGGTATATAGGAAGGCCCCTTGTGAATGGTTATGCATTAGACAATACTACTACTGATTTGGACTCCCACGTACCTTGCGTATATCGGGAGACCCTTTTAGGAATCCTCAAACCATATGAGTTATCCTTTTGGATTGTCCAGTGAGGTTCCTGACTCTTATCCACTCCTTTCACATGTTTGCTTGTCACGTTTAGTTTGAGTAGTACTTGCTTATGCATGGTAGGTAGGGGGTTATTAGAGAGTTTAGAGATGACATCCTCATCTAGGAATACCACTCAAGAGGCCCCTTTCCAAGGTGTACCTTTTGTATTCCCTCCAAGTGAAGGTATTGGTCCTCCCTTTATTGCCACTCTAAATATTCCTGGATTAACTATAGGATTACCAGTCTATATTTTTAATCTGGTAATTCCTGTTACACCTAATGTCTCAAATGTCACCTCTCCTCTGGGAGAGGATCGACCTCAACCTAATCCCCCTCCTTCTTTGCATGTTGTGGCTTCATCTCTTTCTTCTTCTTCGCTTGACCAAAGCTCTATGGTTAGTAGTCATGGTGATAAGAAGAAGAAAGGGAAGGGTAAAATGAGGAAGGATAAGAAAGAGAAAAAGTAGCAACCATCTACTCTTGATGGTGCTCGTTCTAAGAGAACTCTCGAAAAACCCAAGTTCCCTTGTAAGCTTTACAAGGGGGACCACCTTCTTAAGGAGTGTCCTGGTCTCTCCCGTGTACAAGAAGAGTGGTCTAAAAGGTCCAAACCCTCTATGTCATCAATCTCTGATCATCATGTTGACGATACTCCCTCAACCAGTGACCCATTGGTAAAAGGTCGTAAGGGTAAATTTTTGTATCCTTGTTTGATATGCAAGGATATGCATCGTACTTTTCTTTGTCAAAGCATGGATGAAGCTTCACCTTGGTCGGAAAATAGTACTGATCATCAACAGGTGATTCCAACAAGTGATAGTAAGTTATCCCTTGATCCCCCACTGGTTGAAAAAGTGGTCGAGTTGGTGTCATTTCCACCCGATCCCGCTCTTTCATCAGAGAGTTTTAAGACTGAAGTAGTCTCATTGACCAAATATTCATCTTGTTGTTCTCTTCCAATAGAGAATGAACCAAAACCTGCCGAAGTTTTTATGCTTCATTCTGATTGTTCTCAACAAGAGGAAATTTTGTCTCTTTTGAAAGAACCCTCTCTAAGTAGTGAGGTTATTTCCTTTGACTGGAGTAACCTAACAGAGTCTCGTCTTCATTCGAGTGTTCCTTTCTAGATAGTTGTGAATGTTACTACTAGGAGGATGCTTTGCATTATTGTTAACGAAGGGGCTTCTGTTAGTATGCTATCCTCAACTGCTTGGCAAGATTTAGGTTCACCTCGGCTTGTGCCATCCACTGATCAGATATTGGCTTTTAAATGAAGACCTACTACACCTTTAGGGACCCTTCCTTATTTACCTATTACATTAAGAGGGAAAACTATCTGCATTGATGTTATGGTGGTCCAAGGTCCTTTAGATTTTAATCTACTCCTTGGACGTGATTATGTTTATGCCATGAAAGTTGTTGCGTCCACACTCTTTAGAGTTATGCATTTTCCCCATGATGGGAATATTGTGACCATTAATCAGATTTCTTTTGTTACACCTGACCATCGCATTACTCCTAGTAATCAGACTGCCCTGAATGTGCCGCATGTTCTTGTGGTTCCTTCCCCTTCTTCTAGTTAGCTTCTTCCCATCATAGGTAAAATGGGGGGCATGGCTCTAGTATATGGACATCATAATGGAGCTAAGCCACTAGATTTTAGGTAATGGGGGCAACCTACCAACCTCTAGATATCATGTTGGTTAGGAATAGGTTAGAGAGCATAGTTTAATTTTGGTTTCAAGCTCGTTAAGAAATAAAACCACTTCTTAAGCATAGTTTACCTTTTGGTTTCAAGCTTGCATAAAAATGAAACCATGTTGTGATCATAGTTCTTATTCTATGTCAAGCTCATTAAAAAATGAAATAGATGCCTATAAGCATAGTTACCTTCTGTTTCAACCTTGTGTAAAAATGAAATAGATCCCCTTCCCTTGAGTCAAGTCTTCAGTTTAGTGTTAGAACTTGAACCTTCTTTTCACCTGCTCGATTCTCGTTCTTCCTACCCCCCTGGTGAACATTTTCACATTAGTAAACAAGTTTTCAGGTTGGGTATGGAAGAAGAATCGTCAAATGAAACGAATCTTGGGGGCATGTTGAGCCCCTAGTAACCATGCTAGGGTTAAGCTTCGCTAGCAATCATGCTAGGGACAAGATTCCAACCTATGTGTATCATGTTAATGGGATTTTTTAAGCATAGTTTACCCATTGGTTTTAAGCTTGCATAAAAATGAAACCAATCTTCGAGCATTCTTTCAATTGATCTTCGAGCTCATTAAAAATAGTAAGATGGTGTTGAGCTTACTTTTCATTTTTCGTGCTCTAGTTAAAACATGAAAAGTGGTTTGAGCTTAGTTTATTTCTTTTTCGTGCTCTGGATTCAAACATGAAAAATTCTAATGGAGTCTTCTTTAAAATCTTTTTGGGCTCCCTAAATATGAAAATATTGTCGAGCGATATTGTCTTCTTCATGCTCGTTAAATCATTCAAAGAGTCATCTTTTCAATGGTAGGTTATCTCTTTTTTCGGTTCGGATAGACTATTTATGAAAAAGGAACACTCCATCCAATCATGACTAGAAGAGTTCTCTAAGGTATGATTTTACACTTTTTCGGGCCTTAGAGACTAAATCATACGAAAAAGGACCCCTTTGGAGTGTTCTTCCGTAATCGTTCAGACTCTCTAAACATGAACGATACCGAGTTTTATTTCATTGGACTCGTTAAATTAAACATTGAGAGACCCATTTTGGGAATGAACCCTTCCTCTCTCAGGTTCGTAAAACATATGAGTATGGACTTGTCTTCGAACAAGCTATACCGAGTGTTTGTTCCCCTCTTTGAACTCGTAAAACCAAAAAAGAGGCACTCATCGATCATGATGGGGAAAATGGGAAGGGAATCATTTTGAAAATAAATGGCAGTAGTTTGTCATTACCTTTGAACATGGAACTTCTCTTCATATTATGCCAATCAATTGGGTATTCAGCTGATCTTTGTGATGATCCACTTTCATGAGTCATGCCACTCCTTTGAATCTTTCAAAAGAATGCATTATCCACTGTCGCATTATGTATTTGTCCTATTTAGTCATGCTGCCAAGTCTTTTGTCATGCAGCCTGATGTTCAAAGGGAAGTTGAAGAAGTTTTTCCTCTGCAGTCAAAATAGTCTCCGTGTCAATGCTTTTGAGTCAGTCCTATGGTTACTACATTCACATCTTTCCATAACTATGTTCCGAGTTTCATGTCGTCAATGTGGGACTCATCATGGCCCTCCTTCGATGAGACTTTTCCCGTCGACATCAGCTCATCATCTAGGAAATAGTCTTAGAAATAAAAACTTAGTACCTTGAGATCTATATGCCTCAATGACATATTCTCTTGCTCTTGACATAGGTTCACATCATTGACCTTTAATCGATAGAATCGACTAGATGTTCAACATCAGGACATCTATTCACACTCAGTAGATTGTACTAGGGTACCTTGGGAATCATTGACATCAGTGGTGATCTCCCTCGCACTTGTTAACGGTTCACATCATTGGCGGGTAATCAAGTGGTTTCTACCATGTTCGACTTCAGATCATTGTAATCACATGGATAGAATCATACTTTGTGAAAGACGAGACGAAGACCCTGGGTATTTGTTTAAAGTGCTCATTGCTTTTCCCCAGTTTGCGATGGAGTTTTCTATATCTAGCATGGATCCACATTTGTATGGTCATGGCTATGCTCAAATTTGCATCTATATGACATGGATCTATGTTGTATGTCTGGTAGCTATGTCCAAGTTTGAGTCCTCTATCACATGGATCTATGCTATATTCTAGTAGCCATGCTTGTTTATTCCTCGCATGGATCTTCCTTGTATTGGTCTACAGCCGTGAGTTAGTTACTTGAGTCTATGAGTCAAAAATATTGGTGTACTACAGATGCCTACTTGACGACATGCTCTGATCGAGCTGACATTTTCACCTCGTAGCGATGACTTGTTCTCTCAAATCTCTCGTTTATCGTATCCCTCTAAGAGTCATGCTTTGGAGGGAATCATGTTATACCAAAATCCTCTCACCACCATGTGATAAGATCCTTGACTTACATATTTTCCCTTAATACCATCACTTGGAGAGAAAAACCATGTTGTTTGTCAATATTTCATGAAAATACTCAACACCACGCTTTCCCTGTTAACCATGAGTGGTACCTTGCTCACACTGCCTATGTCTTGTTTACCATAAGCGGTGCCACTGCTTATAGCCTTTAGTCCATAAGCATTTTTAACCTGAACCTCTCTGTCATAAGAGGAAAAAGGCGGTACCCTGGGTAAAATGAGAAAAAAGAGAGGTTTCTCGAGGCTTCTAGATCATGAACCTCATGTACTCTCTTATCCCTAACATTGTGGGTTAGTTGAGTTCGAGATCCCCCATCATAGGATCTTGGAAGCCACCTCATCCACAAATCTCTCAACCATTCCTATCCATTGAGCCTTATAAATACAAGCTCATGTCCATGGTTGAGGGGGAGAACCATAGAGGTATTGTTATGTTGTTGGATTGACCACTTGGCCCAAGCCATTTGAGAGCATAGAGAATAAAGTTGGAGCTTATGGGGATGAAGTGTTGGTTTCATGGAGATGCACGTCAACACTAAGGCTTAATTGGTTGTAAACTTCTCTATTCATCTTAATGCAAAGCTTATTTCCGTCCCACATTACTGTCATTTTGATTTCACACGTAAATTTTGTTGGATTCCTTAGTCACTGACATGGATAAGTAGATTATGTTCT
This sequence comes from Pseudotsuga menziesii, assembly GCA_001517045.1. Classification (NCBI taxonomy): domain Eukaryota; kingdom Viridiplantae; phylum Streptophyta; class Pinopsida; order Pinales; family Pinaceae; genus Pseudotsuga; species Pseudotsuga menziesii. The sequence continues at coordinate 224,292 of LPNX011048195.1, forward strand.
GGTAGCTTTGATGTGTTTGCATGTTTGATCTGATTGCAGGTACATAGATTCACTATTGAAGCAGCATTCCAGGTATCTACGACATCCATGGAGGGTATTCATCTTTTTTCGTTCACTCATTTGTTCTGGATCTGAACCATTCAGACCAGAGGAATAGCTTTTATCCACAGAAGGTGAAATATTCCTGCTTACAACAGGCCCAACCTGTTAAGTGTTATTTGCATCTACATGCTCTGCAGTTGAATTGTGTAGAATTAGAATTAATTTTCATCATCGGCAATGGTCTATAAAAAAAAGTAGTACATTAATAAATTCATTACCAGGAATGGAAGCATGATCTTCATCTGGTTGGTCATGTACATCCTCGACATGAATGGGATCATTACTTTCTTGCTAAAAAAGGAATAAATAATTTATGGTAATTTATTTATAAGGAATAAATAGCATGAGCATTAATAAATTATCATTAAACTATACATTTTTTACATACCTTTGCACCAAATGGATCAGCAGAAGATCATGCAGTATGCCTAGACAAGCTTCTCTGGTGTTCAACAACGACGTCAAAGCCATGTTCGAAGCCAAGCTTCATGTAATTTGCACTGGGAAAATCATTGAACTAGTCAGCCTTCATATTTGCATGATGTCATTAATTTTACATTTTTCGCTAGAACAAAACGAAAATAATTATATGTATGATATTTGGATGCGAATTCAGGTTTTGCGATACTTACATATCAGGTCGCCAAGTTCGAGTAACCACTAGGCCCAAGCTTGTGTTGGCCAATTTTTTCAATTCTTGCCTTGGTGGCCTTAGATGTGTCCACGAGCCTAATCAAGTTTTTAAATAGTTATTCGATGTACCAAATTTGATATAAAAACTAGTAATAATAAGGCTTACCACTACATTTTGGAATGTATTGCATACCTCCCTGTTCTAGCTAGTGGCATATTTCCTAATTTTCTCAGGCCCTTCTCTTTTCCATCTTCCACTAGGGATTTATAATCCATAGATGGAATCATTGGAGGGCGCTCATACCTAGGGTTATTTTCTAGGTGAACCCTATACTAGTCTTAGACAATCTTCAGATGTTTTCCAGCCTTCTGTAGGACCTTTGATGTATCGAAGGTATATTTTTCGAACAGGCCAACCAAGTGATTAGTCAAATCATCCTTTAAAGATTTTGGTTGTTTGTTCCACATTGTGTGGACAGTGGGCCCAAAGATCTCCAAGGCCAAATCATTCATATGTTTACAAAATATATCATTTCCTGCAAAACATTAATGCCATCATTAGTCAACATTAAAAAATAATATCAGTATATTAGACACAAATTATAAAAACTAAATTAAATAATATATAATCACCGGGATTCCTCTCTATCTTTATTGGGACCAGTTCTTCATTCACCAAAAATGTACACACTATTGAATCAGTGCTAGTGACATGAGAAGATCCAGGAAATGCATCCACATCTCTATCTAACCCTGCATCCACCCCTTCTTCTGCAGCATCTGTTGTGGGTGGGGAAGCATCGGCTGCACCCTCTGCTGGCCTCGGGAGTGTCACAGAGCATGTTTGTGACTATTTAGTGGACAATATGGGAGCAGTATGTGGTGTACGTGGAGTGGTTTGGTCACTCGGACCAACATTTCCTTGAGCACCACAGATAATCTCCATAACATGCTGTAAATTCAAACCATTGTATTATAAGTTCAATAGAATATAAAATTAAATATTGGAAAGTTCTTATAAATGAATTTACATTATTATTCGAGAACTTACTTCCAATTGTTTACGTTGCTGTAACAACAATTGAATCCTTTTTTCAATCTCCTCTGTTTGTGGAACTGTCAATGTAAGAATAATTAATTCCTCATTTTGTTTTTCCATGGTCCTCTATAACACCCTCAATGGGTCTGCAAACCCTCTAATTTCACTATCTCTCATCAACTAGGAGACCTCATTCTGTAAAGAGTGCTGAGGCGGTGTTTCATAAACCGAATCCCCTGTCTAGAACATAAATATATAAAAAAATTCCTTAGTCTTTGAAGCAATAGTGTGCGCAAACAATTATATTAACAAAAATTGTCTATCATGATAGATTCATAGGATTAAATGTAGGATTACCTGATGCCTAGATGAGGGTGTGGTCTGATCAACAGCTGGGGACTTACATCAATCAGCCACCTACAAAAAAAGTAGAGAACATTATCACAATGAACACAATATGTAAAAGCTAACAAATACAAAACAAAAATAAACACTATGCTACATGTTTTATATGTGTACATTTTTTAAGTATTTAGAGTGTGGAATTACATTTAGGTTTACTGGTTTCCTTGAGGCTCTAGTCGTCTGATAGACAACTTGCAAAAAAGGTAGACAACATTATCATCATGAACACAAACATAAAAAAAAAAATACATAAGAAAATAAACATTATGCTACATGATATACATGTTTACGATTTTAAAGTATTTGACATGGAGAATTACATTCATGTTTTTCTGTTGCCCCGATGTTGTAGTCGACTAATCAACAGCCAGTTGGCTTCCCTAATCAACACTCTGCATGGAAAATCGATAGATTATATAAACAAACTGAATATACTAATGAAAATACATAACAACATATCTGTATGTCCATCCTAAATTTATTACATTGCCAATATCGATGCATGCTTGCCACCTTGACTGAGGTCGACAAACATCTACAGTGAGGGAGGTGCCCCTGAGAGAACCCTGCATCAAAAACATACTAAAAATACCTAACGAAAAGAGAAAAGTAGAAAATTACAATTATATGCTAACGGAAAATCCTATAGATGTTAAAATAATTAATAAAAGGTTGGTTAAATTGTTGCATGTACAACAACCATACTAATCCTGTTTGTATCTACACGATTCAAATTCTAATTAATAAGCAGTTCTTCACCAATAGCTATTAATTTAATTGCACATACAAAGACACGGTTTCCTTCATGCGACTCGAATATGCAGTTGGGTTTCTTAAGTGTAGACCCTAGTTGTGTATTGTGTATAAACCCCGCAATATTACCAGTTGGTTTTGGTCTTCCGTCCATGTACAGCGTTGCTCCTTTATTTTAAGATTTGTCTTTCAGTTGTATATAATTCATTGACAACCCATACCTATGCATACTTCGTGTATATTGGACCAAACGCATCTGTTATCACCCAAAAAGGGTTCACTACCTCATCTACCCCATTACATGGCTCATTTGTCCATTTTCCCACCATATTTCCATCAAAAACCCATAAAACCATGCAAAAAGCCTCCAAAAGGCTTAAAATGCCTCCAAAAAAGGCCATAAACCCCTTTTTCCTCCAAAAATAGCAAAAAACCCTAAAAGGGAAGAAAAATATAAAATAATGAGGAAAAAGAGGAAAAAACCCTAAAAAGCTGACCTAAACCACATGGTTTTATAAATAAGTGATGGAGACCCATTATTCCATATCCACAATCACAAGTATCCTGCCTCTGCCAAAATTGCTCGTGAAACCCTAGCTCACCATTGAAGCTACTTTCACCGTGAGAGCCCCTTTTGGCCCATTTCCACCATTGGAGAAAGAGAAGAAGCAGCTTGAAGCTCGGAGCCACCGACATCGGACCAGCGCAACGGACTTCACCAACTTCCACATCGGAGGTAACATCAATAAAGGTCATTATTTACTTTCTACTGTTTTTGCTTCATGAATGTTTAAATTTAGTTTTTAATTCACTTATAGCTTTTAATTCATATATCATTGAACTGCTACTAAGGAATCCATTGTCCTTAGTAGGTACTCATTCGTACAAGCTAGGGCTAAAACCCTAGCAACAACATCCAATCACTATAGTTGTAAGAGGGTCCAACATACTCCATCAATTATGTACATCTACTGTATCCAACCTTTATGTCGTCCATGCAAAACAACCCCAATCCATGAAATGATGACAGTGCAATTCTATATATCCTCTCATTCACACAAAAATTAGTGTTTACTTGAGGAAGATCCCTAGGAACCCATTGTTTCACTAGGTGTGTGTACCTTAAGGGCACCTCAAAGTCTCCCACTATCTCATCAGCATAGGAACATGACCCCCCTCCTTTGAGAAACAATTTCATGTGTCTATTGAATTTTCTTCTAATTTTCTGACATCTAATTGATCTAGCCCTTGCAGAACTACTGGATGTCTCACTTTCCTCTATCCTTCCAAAACTCCCCTTGCTGGAGGAAGAAAGGTCTGACAAATACCTATTTGGTTCTACTTGCACCATGGCTGAAAAAAAAATTGGAAAAAACATAGCAAAATACCAGCAAAAAACTTGGAAATACTTATAAGCAAAAAACTTATAAAACTTTCCTACTTCCTAAATAAAAAGCTTGACAAGAATGAGTTTGGGTAATAGGTGTGGGCATTTGGAAGCCCTAAAAATTCTAATGTATGCCCCTATTTTAGTTACATACAAGTCTCCATTCTCACTTATTGCTTGCATTTCCTTTTCCTAACATGTATTGGGTAGGCTCACAAAATATCATGTTATACTATAGGCACTATGATATGCTCACAAATATTTATATAATGTATTATAAATGTGTGTTCCTAAAGGATTTGGAAATATACATGGATGGGAACTATGCTTGGTCACCAATGCTTTCACATCTTTGGAAATATGTTAGAAACATACATCACATATAGCAAGTATGATTACATGTAGAATGTTGGAGCGATTATGGTGGTTGTGTATTTGGATATGCAAGTTTTCTTATTACTGGCCTAACCCCCTTTCAACAATAATATTTGCATATTTAATGAGTCTATGTCTAATGCTCTTGGTCCTTATTACATTCAAGGAGCCAATGCATAGGTCTCTGTAATCCATAACAACAAACACTACACAAACTTAATTCAAAGGAGTTCAAAATTCCCTTTGTCCATTCACAAACTTCATATGTATGCTTGTTCCCATTGGAATTTTGCCTTTCAACATTGTCAAGCTTGAGACGAACTGTTATGCATATGCAACAAATATAACACTGCAATTTATGCTAATATATGTCTGTACAGTTCCTGGAGGTTCTCCTTTAATGGAATATCTCCTTGAAAGAACATATCTTGACATTCATCTACATTTACTTCAGATAGAAGCAATATGGAGTTGTTATGTTGGTCACTTCCCTCAAAAAGCATCTTTGACACAAGTTCCTTTTTCAAGGAATCTTGGTTAATCTCTTCTTCCAAACTTATAGGTCACTTATCCACTCTACACTGGCCCAATTATTCATTTTCTTGGCCACTCCTCTCTCCTTACTCTACACTCGTTGTTGTTGTAACCCTTACTTTGATGGTTGTAAGTGGTTTTTAATTTTCCCATGAATGTTGTTGTGATTTTGTAGATGATTATCCATTTTACCTAATATGTTTTATGATCTTTTCCATCATTGCTAGGGTGCACATACCTGTTGTTTATGGCATCTTGAGATTGAAATCTCAAGGGCCTAAAAGTTCCCAGATCTCATGTAGGACCCTTTAAGAGTCATAATAACAACTATTGTTAGAGGATGTTATTCTCCAAATGATACACCAAAACCATACTTATCAGTTAATATTTGTTTAGGGATTTTTTTCTCTCTCCCATAATTTATCATCCTAATGGGATTGTGACAATAGTACACTAGAAGTTATAAAAATTTCTAATGTATGCCCTAAACATTCTAATGTATGCCCCTCTATTAGTTACATATAAGTCTCCATTCTCACTTATTGTTAAATTTTCATATGCTTAACTAAGACATCAGTATTTCATTTAATTTTCATAACAAAAGCATATAAACAGGATCATTGAAAGATAGACAAGCACAACCATACAAAAGGAACACAAATATTTATCTTGGGAAAACCCTAAAGGGAAAAACCCAGCAAAATCTTCCTCAATATAGATGTCCCCAAAAAGATAAAATATAAAACCAGCAAGGAGATCAAAGCCTGATCCTCCTCCTTCTCCAGCTACTTCTCTTCTCCACTAATGCGCTACACAAGTGAGAGTGTGTGCTCAAATGAGGAGAGCTACACCTCTATTTATATTCATCCGTTCACTTCAATTAACTCATCCGACATGTAGGCTCGAGTTACACATGTAGGCTCAAGTAACCACACTGGGGTGCTAATGACCCACCTTTACAATTAGAGGGGACAACCTCATGACTCTTATTAGTTCTTCCGATTAGAAGCATCGGGGTACAAGATAATACAAGTGGTTCTCTCGGTAGGACCATCGGGGACCACAAAAGATACATATAGAATATTATTTAAAGTTACAATATTTCAACACTCCCCCTTAACGAGAAGGTTATTCTACAACAACATCAACAACAACAATAGTAGGAGAGAGATAGAGTACATCATCAACATCATCAGGGTAATACATCTATATATCATTGGAAGCTTTTCAACATTATGTAGTCTTCATCTTCAATCTTCAGTCTCCATCATCATTAATACTTTGACTGCTTCGATCAACAACATCTTCAGCACTTTGACCTTTCGATCAGCAACATCATCTTCAGCACTTTGACCTTTCGATCAGCAACATCATCTTCAGCACTTTGACCTTTCGATCAGCAACATCATCTTCAGCATTTTGACCTTTCAATTAGCAACATCATCTTCAGCGCTTTGACCTTTTGATCAGCAACATCATCTTCAGCACTTTGACCTTTCAATCAGCAACATCATCTTCAGCACTTTGACCTTTCGATCAGCAACATCATCTTCAGCACTTTCAATCAGCAACAACATCATCATCATACTCTGATCTTTTGATCAGAAACATCATCATGAAAATATCATCATCACCAAAACATCATTATCATCAAAACATCAACATCATCATCATCAAAACATGAACATGATCCTTCCTTTCGGAATTACGGGATCAACATGTCTGTGGTACTTAGATGATCCTTCCTATCGAAATTATGGGATTTAGGTCTTTACGGAGTTACTAACGATCCTTCCTTTCGTAATTACGGGATCAACACATCTGTGGAGCTCAGACGATCCTTCCTTTTGGAATTATGGGATCAAGTCTTTACAGAGCTACTAATGATACTTCCTTTCAGAATTATGGGATTTAGGTCTTTACGGAGTTGCTAACGATCCTTCCTTTCGGAATTACGGGATCAACACATTTGTGGAACTCAGACAATCCTTCCTATTGGAATTACGGGATCAACACATCTTTTGGAACTCAGACAATCCTTCCTGTTGGAATTACGGGATCAAGTATTTATGGAGCTACAAACGATCCTTCCTTTCGGAATTACGGGAGTTATGTCTTTATGGAGTTACTAACAATCCTTCCTTTTGTAATTATAGGATCAACACATCTGTGGAAATCAGACAATCCTTCCTATTGGAATTATAGGATTTAGGTCTTTACAGAGTTACTAATGATCCTTCCTTTCGGAATTACGGGATCAACACAGTTGTGGAACTCAGACAATCCTTCCTCTAGGAATTATGGGATCAACACACGTTCTCGAGTACCGAAGTCACCGGATCCGTTCTGAACCAAAGTTCAAGGATGATACAATCCTACCACCTTCTCGATGACTGAAGTTCATCGGATCCATTCTGAACCGAACTCCAAGGATGATACAATCCTACCACCTTCTCGATGACTGAAGTTCACTGGATCCATTCTGAACCGAAGTTCAAGGATGATACAATCCTACCACATTCTCGATGACCAAAATCATCGGATCACTTCTGGACATATGTCTCGGGATGATACAATCCCTCTTCATTCTCGAAGACCAAGGTCTCTGGGTCACTTTTGGGCAAGTGCCCAGGGATGATACAATCCCACTGCAACATCATTACTCCCCCTTTTGGGGAAAACCCTTTCGAACCACACCAAGCTTGTCTCAAAAGTATTCGAACTTCACTCAAGACAAAGGTTTCGTCAACACATCAGCAACCTGTTCATCAGTACTCACATACTGGAGCTTTATGGCTCCTTTCTGCATCATGTCTCGAATGTAGAAATACCTAATTTCTATGTGCTTTGATCTGTCATGGAACACAGGGTTCTCTGTCATCTTTATACAGCTTTGGTTGTCATATAGAATTACGGTAGTGTCCAACTCTAGATTGAATAATCCTGACAGCAACTTCCGAAGCCATATGGCTTCACAACTAGCAGAGCAAGCTACTATATATTCTGCTTCGGCAATGCTTAGAGCAACACTGGATTGCTTTCTGCTAAACCATGAAATCATAGCAGATCCCAGACTATAACAATTGACTGATGTGATTTTTCTATCTGAGATACTTCCAGCCCAATCTGCATTTGTATATCCATGTAATCTGTACTCATGGCTATTATCATAGTATAGCCCAAAGTCTATAGTCCCTTTCAAATATCTCATCACATGTTTGGCGGCTACCAAGTGAACTCATCTAGGTTGAACTAGATATTGACTTAAAGTGTTCACAGCAAAACAAATGTCTGGTCTGGTCTTTGTTAAGTACATCAATGACCCAATGATCTGTCTGTAGAGATTCACATCCACTAACTCTGATGAGTCATCAGTTAAAAACTTTAGGTTGGAATCCATGGGGGTGGCCAAGGCTTTGCATTCCAACATATTGAATCTTTTCAATATCTTTACTGCATACTTTCCCTAGTTGAGAAAGATTCCTTCTGATCTTTGCCATACTTCCAGACCTAGGAAATAGTGCATTAACCCAAGGTCTTTCATCTCAAATTCTTCTGCTAGTTTCTTATTGCTTTCCTTAATCTGTTTCTCATTCCCTGTCAAGAATAAATCATCCACATATAGTAACGGGATGACAGGCTCATCTTCTACAACCTTTAGGTAAAGGTTAGGATCAGCTTTACTTTTGGTAAAGGCCATTCTCGACAAGAAACCATCTATTCTTTCATACCAAGCTCGAGGAGCTTGTTTAAGACCATATAATTCCTTCTTAAACTTGCATACGTGTGTATGTCTATCTTCAAATTCAAATCCTTGAGGTTATTCTAAGTATACTTCTTCTTCGATCACTCCATTTAGGAAAGCTGTTTTCACATCCATCTGGTGTAGATCCCACTTCATCATGGATGCAAGTGCCATGATAGTTCTAATCGAAGTATACCATTCTACTGGGGCAAATGTTTCTTCATAATCAATTCCTTCTTTCTGAGAGAAACCTATGGCTACAAATCTTGCTTTATATTTCTCGATACTTCCATCTGCTGCATGCTTTACTTTGTATATCCATTTGGAGGATACTATACTCTTTCCTTCTGGTCTGGGAACTATATCCCATACATCATTCTTAATTATTGATTGATATTCTTCAGTCATTTCTTCTACCCATTCTTTCTTCTGGACCGTTTCTTCAAATTTTGTAGGTTCTTGATCTACAAGATCACACATCAAGGCTACATAGTTGGAGAAGGTCTTAGGTTTATTTATTTCCCTTGTGGAGCCTTCAGGGGCTCCATACCTTTCTGCTTCTTGTATAATTTATCTTGTCCAATCAGGCTTTCTCTTTCTTGTTATTTCCATTATGGGAGGTTCTTGAGGTTCTGCTATGTCATGTTCTTCAGGGGTTTCATCTTCAGGGAGACATGTAGATTCTTTATTTCTGGGAGATGTCTCTTCTTCATACATTTCTTCATGTTGGCATTTCCTAGATCTCTTGAGGGCTGCCTCTTCATCAAATTTCACATCTCGACTGATTTCCATGTGATGGAATCCAGGAATGTATATTCTGAATGCTTTGGATACCTCACAGTATCCAACAAATATCCCCTTCTTTCCGGATGGATCTAATTTGGTTCTTTTCTCTTTTGGTATATGAATATATACTGGACAACCAAATATCTTGAGGTGAATTACCTCAGGCTTCTTTCCTGTGAATACCTCTTCTGGAGTCTTGAACCCAAGAGCACTATGGGATATTCTATTCTATACATACACAGCTGTTCTTTCCGCTTCTACCCATAGATGCATTGGAAGATCTTGATCATAAATCATTGTCTTTACTGCCTCCATGATGGTTCTGTTCTTTCTTTCCACAACCCCATTCTGTTGAGGATTGTAGGGAGTTGTTAGTTCCCTTTTGATTCCAGAGTATTTCCAAAAGGCTTCAAACTCTTTTGAGGTATACTCTCCACCATTGTTCGATGGGAGTGTCTTTATTTTCTTATCTGAGAGATTCTCTATAAGGGCGTTGAACTCCTTGAATTTTTCAAACACTTCACTCTTTGCTTTCAGGAAGTATATCCAAGTCTTTCTTGAAAAGTCATCAATAAATGTGATTTAATATTCAAATCCACTTAAAGATGTAGAAGACATCTGAATGAATCAATTCCAACGCACCTTTTGTCTTTGTTTCACTTTTCTGAAATGCATTCTTGATGTTCTTTCCCTTTGCACATCCTTTGTAAATGCCTTCATGCTTGATCTGTTACAGGTATAAACTAACTGAGAGGGGGCGGGGTGAATCAGTTAGTTAAGATTTTTCACCCAATATACTTCTTTTAACTTAGAATCAATAAAATTTATGGCAGTCAATCTTTGCTATGAATTCAGAGTTATAAACATAAGAGCAGATAACATAAAACACAGCATTCAATCACAACATTTAATCACATATATGATACACATATATTTCACGAGGAAACCCATAAGGGAAAAACCTCTTCTTCTTATGATGTCAAAGGCTTAAATGGCTGTACATCACTTCTTATTTGAGCACCGAATCAAAGAGGATGCAACCTCTGAATGCAAGCACCAACTTGCTGAGAGCACCAACTCTCACTGTAACCCAACACCAACTGGGTGGAAGCACCAACTTCCAGTTTAACACAGCACCAACTGGGTGAAGGCACCAATCTTCAATTTCTACAAGCACCCACTTGCAGACAGAGACATAAAGTCTCCCCTAGCACCTCCCTACCTCCCTTATTTGCTAGACTTTCCAATAGAATCAAAATGCAACAATATAGATATGTCTCTGCTTACCAAACCACTATGTTCTGTTCAACATCGGCTCTCTGCTCCTCTGTTCTGTTCAACTGTTCAACACATTCTTCTGTTCCTATGCTCTACTGCTCTGCTCATTCAGTATCAGTTTACAACACTAATCTCTTAATACTCTGCACACCATTACTCTCCTCAAATAGCTAACGATCACAACTGTTTATGCTCAATATATATATCATCTTCTGAGTTCATTTCTCTCTCTGTTTAATCGAAACAACATTCTCAAACCGTTACAGAACCAATTCAGCTTCAACATCCTCAAACTGTTATAGAAACGGTTCAGCTTCAACATCCTCTGTACAGATCGAATGATATATATTCGTACCATCTTTTTTTTTGGGTTCCTTACTCTTCCTATTCCATCTCCTTTCGAATCATCATTACAAGCAGTTACTAAACGATTCGCATTTCAGATTCATCATAACTGTTAATCCACCTGCTCGAATACTCTTCAAATCCTCAATTGTATAGGGCTCTTCGTATTCCTCTTCAAAGATTACACCAATCCAATATGGTATCATGGATCAAAGAAGCTGTGGGTGAAACGACGGAGCTCGCAAGCAACATCTCCTTCCGCAACATCGGAGGTCGGAAGAAGATCTCCTTCCACATCGTCAGAGATCGCAAGCAACATCTCCTTCCACAACATTGGAGGTCAGAGGAACATCTCCTTCTGCAACGTCGGAGCTCGCAAGCAACATCTCCTTCCGCGACATCAAAGGTCGGAGGAACATCTCCTTCCGCAATGGCGAAAACTTAAATGCTATTCAGAACGGCTCGGAAGTCGAAACGATAAGTGCAACGACGGAAAATTAAACCTTAAGGATCAGCGAAATAACTCGACGGAATCGGGAAAAAAAAGAGGTGGCGTGCCATCTGCCACTGCGGAAGACTTAGAGACAATACATCTCGATGGAAAACCAGATGAAAGCCAATTGAACCAGAGTTCATCGGAGGAAAATATCGGAGCTTGTTGCTTATCACTCTCCCACACCGGCGGAAGCGCAAATGACTAAAACTTTCGCAAGGCATTCGATGGAAAGTCCCCAACAGCAAATGCTTTATTGCATGCTCAAAACAGTTGTGAGGGTGTGCAGTTAACATTTGGTGATAACCTTTGGTGGAGTTTCCAATTGGCATTTGACATATGGTTCCATTTTGGCACAACTCTGTCATATATATATATAACGTTGTAGTGGAGTTCAGATCCTTGGCATGGCGGGAATGTCTCACATATGGAACTGTTCATACTTCGCAATTTTTGTGATATCCATTCAGTAAGTGGATTTTCCATAGACTTTAGTCTGAATCTCTAGCACCTCCCACTATTCGATTTTCTCCATTGATACCTGTGTGCCTGCCTCTTTTTCAGTATATTGCCACATCCATTTGACATCAGTTCCCCTTCTCTTTATAGAATATTGCCATCAATGACAATACACTAAAACTTTAAGACTGAGCACTAGCCACCATATACTAGTCCTGAACACATCACTCTGAAATATATTCCAACAATATCCCCCTTTGACATTGATGGCAATATCTCATTCAACTGGTCACATTTCTCCCCCTTTGACATCAAGGGAAAAGGATAAACCTGGGCAGATACGGTATGTCTGATGACTAGTCTCCCCCTGACAAGATGTACTAAGAAAACGAACTGCCATTCCATGTTGTAAATAGAAATAAGATATAAAATAAACACAGACTCCCCCTAACACAATGCATGAGTTACTGAGACAAGGACTGAACACCCAGCTTCTGACGTAGATATTCAAACTGAGCTGTGGGTAAAGGCTTAGTAAAAACGTCAGCAATCTGTTCGGTAGAAGGAATATAATGCAACAACACCACTTGAGTAGCCACTTGTTCACGCAAAAAATGGTACTTTATGGGAATATGTTTAGTTTTGGAATGAAGAACAGGGTTCTTGGAAACACTGATAGCACTAGTATTGTCACAGTGAATGGGAATAGGCTCAGAATACTTTACATCTAGATCAGCAAGAGATTGAACCATCCATAAAATTTGAGTATAGCAAGTAGCAACAGCTATGTACTCTACCTCAGTAGTGGATAAAGAAATGGAACTTTGCTTTTTACTTAGCCAGGAAACCAAATACTCTCCTAAGAAGAATGCTCCGCCACTTGTACTTTTTCTTTCATCTACACAATTAGCCCAATCTGCATCTGAATATGTTATTAGCTTAAAGTTCTGATTTCTGGGATACCACAGACCATAAGAGAGCGTACCTTTCAAGTATTTGAATATACGTTTCACAGCTAGTAGATGACTTTGTTTAGGAGCAGCATGAAACCTTCCTACCATCCCAACAACATGCATGATATCAGGTCTTGATGCAGTAATATATAACAGGCTTCCTATCATAGATTTGTACATCTTTTGATCCACTTCAGGTGAAGAATCATCTTTGCTCAACTTGCAGCCACTGACCATGGGTGTACTCACAGGTGTGGAGTCTTCCATTCGAAACTTCTTTAACATCTCCTTTAGATACTTTTCTTGAGAAAGAAACATACCTTCAAGTTTCTGACAGATTTGAATACCAAGGAAATAGGACAGCTCACCAATCATTGACATTTCAAATTTAGATTTCATAGAGTTAGCAAACCACTGAACAGAAAGATTATTAGTACATCCAAAGATGATATCATCAACATAAACCAATACAATCAGTAAGTCATCACCTTCAGTTTTGATATATAAATTGCTGTCCACAGAACCTTTCTTGAAGCCTTTTTCTTGTAGATATTTGTCCAGTCTAGCATACCAGGCTCTAGGTGCTTGCTTCAACCCATACAAAGCATTTTTTAGCTTGCATACATAGTCATATTTATCTATGAGTGAAAAGCCTTTAGGTTGCTCCACATACACTTCTTCTTCTAAATTTCCATTGAGAAATGCTGACTTGACATCCATCTGGTATACTCTAAATCGTTTGTAACAAGCATAGGCTAGAAACATTCTGATAGCCTCCATTCTTGACACTAGAGAAAATGTTTCATCGAAGTCTTGTCCTTCAATCTGAGCATAACCTTTGCAAACCAGTCTTGCTTTGTTCCTTACAATCTACCCCTGTTCATTTAATTTATTCTTATATACCCATTTGGATCCAATCACATTCTTGTCTGATGGCCTAGGAACAAGTTCCCAAGTGTTATTCCTTTCAATCTGGTCCAGCTCTTAATTCATGGCTGCTACCCAGTCTTTGTCTTTGCTAGCTTCATTAAAACATTGGGGCTCAATTGTAGAGAGAAGAGCAATATGAGACTGTTCAGATTCCTACAAAATCTTCCTTCTAGTCTGAACACCTTTACTCTCATCACCAATGATTAGGCTTTCAGGGTGATTTTTTCTAATCATTCTGGAAGAAGATTATACAGTGTGTTGTTCAGGTTCAGCTTCCTCATACTCTGATGATTCAGATTCTTCCTTCTAGGATTCTTGGACCTGTTCTTCTGTCTCTTCATTTGTATCTTCCAAACATGAATCTCCATCATTCCTTGGACTGATATTTCCATGACAATCTTCATCTGCTTTCACATCTATGCAATCTACTATTTTACGCAGCCTCTTGTTATAACACCTATATCCTTTGATTTCTGTAGCATATCCTAAAAAGATTCCTTCATCTGCTATGTCATCATACTTGCCCAAATTTTCATCATTATTCTGGATATAGCATTTACTCCCAAAAAATATGAAATGTTTAATGGTTGCAGGTATTCCAAACCATAAATGATATGGTGTTTTGTCACTGTTTGGTCTCAAATGAGCTTTGTTAAGAATGTGCACAGCTCTATGGATAGCTTCCACCCAGAAGCCTTGAGAAATATCCTTTTCCTTCATCATTGATCTAGCCATCTGTTGGACTGTTCTGTTTTGTCTTTCTACCACTCCATTTTGCCGAGGAGTTCCAGCCATTGTATATTCTTTCCTGATGCCATGCTCATCATAGAATTCTTTGAACTGTCTTAAACTGAACTCTCCTCCTTTATCAGATCTGATAGCTTTAATCTTTCTTCCAGTCTAATTTTTAGTCAGGGCTTTAAATATCTTGAATTTAGCAAATGCTTCAGACTTCTCTTTAAGGAATGCAACCCATGTTAGTCTGGAATAGTCATCAACCACGAGCATGAAATAGTTCTCCTTACCTGTACCTTCTTTCCTTGATGGGCCACACAGATCCAGATGGACTAGTTGAAGAGGCTTATTTGTGGAGGGAACACTCTTTGACTTAAAGTGTTTTCTGGTTAACTTCCCCATCTGACAAGGTTTACACACTTCATCACGTGGTTTAGATATTTCTGGAAAGTCCCTTACTGCTGCTCTGTTTTTGAGTTTTATTAAATGATCAAAATGTAGATGTCCCAGTCTTCTGTACCACAGCCAGTTTTCATCATATTTGCTGAGATAACACTCTTCTTTTTTTTCTTTTAAAATGTAAACATTATTCTCAGTTCTTATTCTTTTGGCAACCAGTTTTCCCGAGGAAACATTTTTAATTTTACAATCTTTAGCAGTGAACAAGACTTCACACCCTTTGTCACACATTTGAATCACACTGAGAAGGTTGTGCTTCAACCCATCTACAAATAACACATCTTGAGCCTTTCCTTTACCATTACTAAGACTAACCATTCCCTTGCCTTTGATCTTTCCTGGTGCATCGTTTCCAAATGTTACGTTCCCAGATTTCTGCTCTGACATAGAAATAAACTTCTCTTTATCTCCTGACATATGTTTTGAACATCCACTATCAATGTACCAAGGATTCTTCTGTTTCTGAACTGAGAGCATGAGAGTACAATGAGAACTCTCTTTCTTCCTCCATACATTTCGTTCAGCTTTATATTTCATTTTTGGTTCTGTTTTGTTCTCTTTCAAGTTACATTCTGTAGCTTTATGCCCAAAGTTGTGACATATGTAACATTCTGTTTCGTTGTATAGAAGATCAAACGGGTTAGTATTTCTGTTTTGCGTTCTTCTTTTAACAGTTGATTGAGATACACAACCCATATGATTATACACTGATTGATGTATCATCTGTTTGTTATTTGACATCCTTCTCTGAATGTTTCTGAAATTGTAAAAACAATTGGCAGCTCTGTGCCCAAAGTTAGAACAACAGAAACAATAACCATTGAAGAAATTAACATACCTAACTCTTGGTGGATTTCTAGAAAAGTAATGTATTGAGTTATGATGCTCATAATTGTAATTCTGATCTGCATACTTGATTCTGTTATATGGCTCTTTTTCATGAACTTTTGACTTTACCGATTTGCTATTTAGATCGGTATTCTCTTGCTTTTTATCACTCTTTGATCGATTTTCATTATTGTCTTTACGTGCTTCAACATTTATTATTCTGGGGATTTCTGCCTTCTTTTTGTTCTAAAAATTAATCAAGTTTGATGATTCTTTGCTTTCTGAATCACTGCTACTTGCACCTTGACCATAGCCTAGACCAAACTTAATTTGAGGTGACCTCTGTCTGTTTAGAATGTTATTTATCTCTTCTGAAGCTTTGATACTAGAGATATTCTAATGATATAAGGCTTGAAATTTTTCTAAATCCTTCTTAACAATTACTACTTCTTTCTCTAGATGTTCACATCTGGCTTTACTTTGAGCTAGCTGTTGTTTTAGAGTCTCTTCAATTTTCTTTGCCTCTTCCAGCTCTAGCTTTATTAGAGAGATGTCTTTTCCATTGGTTTCATACTAGATTAATAGCTGTTTTTCTTTTCTTTTCTTTATTCTTAGTCTATCAATCTCCTCTAGAGCACTCATCATCTCTCCCTCCATGTCCACAATGGCATCTTCACCATTCATCTCTGTACAGCTCATCTCTAGATCCTCTATAACCATAAGCATGAAATCATTCTCTTTGTTTTCATGGGAGGATTCACTTTCTGAAGTTTCTGTGGATTCATCATCATTCACACATAGACTTTTCTTCTTGTACCTATTTTCTTTACTATACCTCTTCTTTAAAAATTTCTCTTCATCTATAGAACTCTGCTCTTTCCTCATATGAGGGCATTTAGTAGCAAAGTGTCCTATTTTACCACAGTTAAAACATTTGAAAGGCAGTTTGCCTTTGTATTTCCCTGACCCCGTTTTCATTCTTCTCACAAATTTTGCTTCTATTTCATCTACATCTGCCTCTGTACTCTTTTCAGCTTTAAAAGAGGATTCTCTGGATGGGTTTTGGTCTTTACTAATCCTCATTTCATAGGCTGTCAAAATTCCTAGTAATTGGTCAAGAGATAACGTTTTAAGATCACTCATTTCTTCTATAGCTGAGACTTTAGGGTTGAATATGTTAGCCAAAGATCTCAGGATTTTATGAACAAGGAAGGTATCATCATCACTTATTTTTTCACCAAGAGCTCTCATAGCATTTACTAACTCATCAACTCTCAGGAAAAATTTACTAATACTTTCATATTCATTCATTTTCAGTTGTTCAAATCTTAGCCTATGAGTCTGCAACTTGGCATCTTTAAGTTTCTCATTTCCTTCATAGCTGCTAATAAGCTTATCCCACATTTCTTTGGTAGAATCAAGATGCATTACTTTTACAAATTCAGTTTCAGCAATACCACTCAGAATAGCATTCATTGCTTTTGCATTGAAAGTAAACTCTAGCTTATCATCTTTGGATGCTAGCAAAACAAGTTTTTCATACCCAGTCTCTACTACTCCCCAAACATCAACACCTAGGGACATTAAGTATGTTCTCATCCTAACCTTCTAGAAAGCAAAATTTTTACCATCAAATATGGGTGCTTTGTTTATTGATCCATCTTGACTAGCCATTTTAACTCTTTAGGATCTACCTTAACCAAAAGGAACGCTGCTCTGATACCAATTGTTACAGGTATAAACTAACTAAGAGGGGGGGGTGAATCAGTTAGTTAAGATTTTTCACCCAAAATACTTCTTTTAACTTAGAATCAATAAACTTTATGGCAGTCAATCTTTGCTATGAATTCAGAGTTATAAACATAAGAGCAGATAACATAAAACATAGCATTCAATCACAACATTTAATCACATATATGATACACATATATTTCACGAGGAAACCCATAAGGGAAAAACCTCTTCTTCTTATGATGTCAAAGGATTCAATGGTTGTACATCACTTCTAATTTGAGCACTGACTCAAAGAGGTTGCAACCTCTGAATGCAAGCACTAACTTGCTAAGAGCACCAACTCTCACCGTAACCCAGCAGCTGGGTGGAAGCACCAACTTCTAGTTTAACCCAACACCAACTGGATGAAGGCACCAATCTTAAATTTCTACAAGCACCCACTTGCAGACAGAGACATAAAGTCTCCCCTAGCACCTCCCTACCCCCCTTATTTGCTAGAATTTCCAATAGAATCAAACTGCAACAATATAGATATGTCTCTGCTTACCAAACCACTCTACTCTGTTCAACATCGGCTCTCTGCTCCTCTGTTATATTCAACTATTCAACACATTCTTTTGTTCCTCTACTCTACTGCTCTGCTCATTCAATATCAGTTTACAGCACTGATCTCTTAATACTCTGCACACCATTACTCTCCTCAAATAGCTAACGATCACAATTGTTTATGCTCAATATATATATCATCTTCTGAGTTCATTTCTCTCTCTGTTTCACCGAAACAACATTCTCAAACCGTTACAGAACCGATTCAGCTTCAACATCCTCAAACCGTTACAGAAACGGTTCAGCTTCAACATCCTCTGTACACATCGAATGATATATATTCGAACCATTTTTTTTTTTTTGGTTCCTTACTCTTCCTATTCCATCTCCTTTTGAATCATCATTACAAGCAGTTACTAAATGGTTCGCATTTCAGATTCATCATAACTGTTAATCCACCTGCTCGAATACTCTTCGAATCCTCAATTGTACAGGGCTCTTCATATTCCTCTTCAAAGATTACACTGATCCAATATGGTACCATGGATCAAAGAAGCGGCGTGTGAAACGATGGAGCTCGCAAGCAACATCTCCTTCCGCAACATCGGAGGTCAGAAGAAGATCTGCTTCCACAACGTCGGAGCTTGCATGCAACATCTCCTTCCGCAACATCGAAGGTCGGAGGAACATCTCCTTCTGCAACGTCGGAGCTCACAAGCAACATCTCCTTCCGCAACATTGGAGGTTGGAGGAACATCTCCTTCTGCAACGGTGGAAACTTAAATGCTGTTCAGAATGGATCGAAAGTCAAAACGATAAGTGCAACAGCGGAAAATTAAACCTTAAGGATCGGCGAAATAACTCGACGGAATCGGGAAAAAAAAGAGGTGGTGTGCCATCCGCCATTGCGGAAGACGTAGAGACAATACTTCCCGATGGAAAACCAGATGACAGCCAATTGAGCCAAAGTTCATTAGAGGAAAATATCGGAGCTCATTGCTTATCACTCTCCCGCAACGGTGAAGCGCAGATGACTAAAAATTCCACAAGGCGTTCGATGGCAAGGCCCCAATAACAAATGCTTTATTGCATGCTCAAAATAGTTGTGAGGGTGCGCGGTTAACATTTGGTGATAACCTTTGGTGGATTTTCCAGTTGGCATTTGACATATGGTTCTGTTTTGGCACAGCTCTGTCATATATATATATAACGTTATAGCGGAGTTCATATCCTTGGCATGGCAGGAATGTCTCACATATGGAACTGTTCGTACTTCGCAATTTTTGTGATATCCATTCGGTAAGTGGATTTTCCATAGACTTTAGTCTGAATCTCTAGCACCTCCCACTATTTGATTTTCTCCATTGATACCTACGTGCCTGCCTCTTTTTTAGTAGATTGCCACATCCATTTGACATTAGTTCCCCTTCTCTTTATAGAAGATTTCCATCAATGACAATACACTAAAGCTTTAAGACTGAGCACTAGCCACCGTCTACTAGTCCTGAACACACCACTCTAAAAGATATTCCAACATGATCTTCATGTCTGGTAATCTTGTCACTACTTTTTTCACATGAGGTAGAGCCTTGTAATTGATATGGGCAAGCCTTCTATGCCATAGCTCACTAGGGTCAGTGGATTCATGCACTAGGGTTTTTTCTGAGTGCCCATTTAGTTTATACAAGCCTCCTTCTTCTTCACCAATAATGATTGCATCTTCAATATTCTTTCCTTTGAGCCACATGACTACTTGGCCATCTATGAAAGCAACTCTGAAACCTTTCTTATCTAAAGTTGAGATAGAAACTAAATTCTTCTTTAGACCAGGTACATATAATACATCCTTCATTTTTAGGGGATTACCTAAATCAAGTTTGTAGCTTGCTTCACCAACACCTTTGATCGGATATTGATAATCATCTCCTAAGGATACCTTCTGAGGAGAGATATTTTCTTCAAGTTTGGATAGAGTTTTCTTTTGTCCCATCATGTGCTTTGAAGCAACACTATCAATAAGCCAGGTGTCTTCTCCAGGAGTTACAGATCCAAAGAGTGCAGAGAATAGCACATACTCTTCTGCATCTTCTTCTCTTGCTTGTTTTCTTGGGGGAGCTTCTTCTTCTTCTTCTTCTTCTTCTTCTTCTTCTTCTTCTTCTTCATCTGTTATATGGGCATGGTGCCTTTTTTTGTTGTTGATCCTCTTTCTATATTCTTTCCCCTTTTAAGGACAATTTCAGGCAATGTGTCCTATCTTGTTACAATGAAAACATTCAAAATCAGAATAGTCTTTACAGGAAGGATTTTCTCTTACCCTTTGGATTCTTCTGGGAGGATGAGACTCCTTGAAATGTAGTCTTGGATGGATTCTCCATGACTCATTTTTATGCTCTTCAATTGAGCTCTTAGATTCATCTTCTTGTTGATGTTTCTTCCCTCAAACATTCTGGAAAGGGCATCATACATTTCTTTTGGAGTCTTCTTGGATGACACTTGAGGAATCAAGTGATCCTTAATGGAGTCAGAAATAATTCTTTGTGCCCTAATCATATCCTTTCTGTGCTTCTCCTTGGATTCAAATTCTTCAGGTTCTGACACTTCTTCTTTGACATACTTATCAAGATCATTCTCTTGGAGAATGAGACCAATCCTGTATTTCCATGCTCGAAAATTCTCTATGCCTTCTAGCTTGTCTTCAAGCTTATGCTTGAAGTCATCTTGCTAGAGAATTTATAAAAAAAATGAAATTTTGTGGAATGAGAAACTGGCCTTACCAGGAGATGTGCTTGAATGAGGTGATTTGACTGATGTACTTGGATTCTGGAAATCTCAATCTTTCAAATCA
Source organism: Pseudotsuga menziesii (assembly GCA_001517045.1). Taxonomy (NCBI): domain Eukaryota; kingdom Viridiplantae; phylum Streptophyta; class Pinopsida; order Pinales; family Pinaceae; genus Pseudotsuga; species Pseudotsuga menziesii. The sequence goes on from LPNX011048195.1 coordinate 245,656, forward strand.
GACGATTCATCTTCTGCAGAAATTCATGTCACTGTTTCTATGATATCTCCACAATTGTTGCCCCTCTATGTCTAAAATTTCACACTAAGGTAATCGCGTATGTTCCTGATCCAACACCATAGGTTTCATCAAAATTTGTTTCACCAATTTGTATTTGTGATCCTTTTCCCAAGGTGACCGGTTACAGGACTGTTCAGAACAGGGATGTTGTACGGCCTGCCACGTGTCACTGTTTCATCTTCTGGTTCTGAACTTCAGACCATAGAAATTAAAGTCTAGGATTTTTCTGGAACATCTTCAGGAATTCCATTTGGATCTCGGTATCCCAAGCTACAACATTTATCCCCAGGTGTCTTGTTTATGGATGAATTCTGGAAGAGGCTGGAACCCTAACTTGGAGGGATCATATCTCCAATAATATAGAGAATATGAGGCTGAATGTTGGACACAGTGTACATCAGGATTTCATCTTCGGCCTATGCAATTTTCAGCTCCTGAAACTTTTCCAATATCGTAATATAGTGAAAGTACCAAAACTTAGCAGTTTTAGTATTTAGGGTTTTTCTAGCTTGGGGTCAAACTAGGGTTTGACTTTCCCGAAGTTTCACCCAACCAAAAATATTGATCCAGGTCTCTAAACTTTTATTTTGATGAGGAGATAAATCTTATTCTGGGCTTACTCAAAAAATCCTCTTCTCCAAGAAGCCCTAATTTCCCGCACCGAAAACTGAAAATGCTAAGAATCGAATTCCGCTTCGACATAAAGATGCGCCCTTCAATGGAGAGTCAGCCTACCCTTCTTTTGCTGATCAATTGTGGAGAGAGAACCAAAAATTAAGAATCCTGAGCTTTTGTATCTGCACAATGTCTTCTTTCAGGGTGGCTCTAATACCATGTTAAATTTTCATATGCTTAACTAAGACACTGTCAGTATTTCATTTCATTTTCATAACAAAAGCATATAAATAGGATCACTGAAAGATAGACAAGAACAACCATACAAAAGGAACACAAAGATTTATCCTGGGAAAACCCTAAAGGGAAAAACCCAGCAAAAGCTTCCTCAATATAGATGTCCCCAAAAAGATAAAAGATAAAACCAGCAAGGAGATCAAAGCCTAATCCTCCTCCTTCTCCAGCTACTTCTCTTCTCCACTAATGTGCTACACAAGTGAGAGTGTGTGCTCAAATGAGGAGAGATACACCTCTATTTATATTCATCTGTTCACTTAAATTAACTCATTCGACATGTAGGCTTGAGTTAATCATGTAGGCTCGAGTTACACATGTAGGCTCAAGTAACCACACTGGGGTGCTAATGACCCACCTTTACAATTAGAGGGAACAACCTCATGACTCTTATTAGTTCTTCCGATTAGAAGCATCGGGGTACAAGATAATACAAGTGGTTCTCTCGGTAGGACCATCAGGGACCACAAAAGATACATATAGAATATTCTTTGAAGTTACAATATTTCAACACTTATTGCTTACATTGCCTTTTCCTAACATGTATTGTCTAGGCTCACAAAATATCATGTTATACATGGGAATTATGATATGCTCACAAATATTTATATAATGTATTATAAATGTGTGTTCCTAAAGGTTTTGGAAGTATACATGGATGGGCACTCTGCTTGGTCACCAATGATTTCATGTCTCTGGAAATATGTTAGAAACATACATCACATATAGCAAGTATGATGACATGTAGAATGTTGGATCGATTATGGTGGTTGTGTATTTGGATATGTAGGTGTTCTTATTACTGGTTTAACCCCCTTCCAACAATAATATTTTCAGATTTAATCAATAGTACACTGGAATGTCTTATGACTAACTCATGAATCTGCCCATGGCTATTAAATATCCATCTATAAACCACTATTGTGGTTTCATCATTGCTCCCATTCAAGAACAAAAAAGTAGACATGACTTCTCTCCCTACATTAAGTCCATGTGCACATAATGTCTAGTTTTGGTACTTCCTAACTTTTCATAATAACAACTATTGTTAGAGGATGTTATTCTCCAAATGATACACCCAAACCACACTTATCGGTTAATATTTGTTTAGGGATTTTTTTCTCTCTCCCATAATTTATCATCCTAATGGAATTGTGACTATCAAGTGAATGCCTTATTTGCATAGTGGAAATCCTACAATAGTACACTGGAAATTATAAAAAATTCTAATGTATGCCCTAAACATTCTAATGTATGCCCCTCTTTTAGTTACATATAAGTCTCCATTCTCACTTATTGCTTGCATTGCCTTTTCCTAACATGTATTGTCTAGGCTCACAAAATATCATGTTATACATGGGAACTATGATATGCTCACAAATATTTATATAATGTATTATAAATGTGTGTTCCTAAAGGATTTGGAAATATACATGGATGGGCACTATGCTTGGTCACCAATGATTTCATGTCTTTGGAAATATGTTTGAAACATACATCACATATAGCAAGTAGGATGATATGTAGAATGTTGGATTGATTATGGTGGTTGTGTATTTGGATATGCAGGTGTTCTTATTACTGGCTTAACCCCCTTCCAACAATAATATTTTCAGATTTAATCAATAGTACATTGGAATGTCTTATGACTAACTCATGAATCTGCCCATGGTTATTAAATATCCATCTATAAACCACTATTGTGGTTTCATCATTGCTCCCATTCAAGAACAAAAAAGTAGACATGAATTCTCTCCCTACATTAAGTCCACGTGCACATAATGTATAGCTTTGGTACTTCCTAACTTCTCAATCTTCCTTTTGACAACAAAAGTGAAACATGAAACAATGTCCTTACTTTCAGCATCTTGCACAACTGATGGATTTGATCGAACTGTATAAGTAATTTGTTCCAAAACTAAATATTTTGAGACCTACGAATGAAGGGGAGAGAGATGAATGGTTGAAGGAATCCAATGGAGGATGAATTGATTCCTTGTTCTACCTACCCAAAGGTCCTTTTATAATGAATATTATCCCTACCTTATCATTGATTTGTAGTCTTCAATTTTTTCACCCATACTTCTCAAAGAAACACAGTTTGATGCCGACATAGTATGTATCTTCATGTCACAAGTTCTGCCTTGTAGATGAATATGGAACCCTAGAAGGTAGTGTTGATTTGGAAATATGATTTTACAATGTCCCATCCCATCTTTAAGACAATATTGGAGAGTAATTTATTGTATAACATTAACATATTAATTTTCAACCCTAAGGCAACCCTAACTTGAACAAAGTTGGGAGATTTCAAATAGGTACACCACAATAATGGAATAAATCAGATTAGCTGCTATAGGCATTCTTGGAGGCATATTTCCCAGTGGTAACCTACAACAATCATATATATAATCCATGGTGGTGAAGAGCGAACATTTTCAGATATACTACTTGGCACATTCAGGAATGAAAACAATGTTTTAAATACATTTATACCAGTCTATAATATTTGTTGATTTATTCCTTTTAGCTTGTCATGATGATGCTTGTTTTCCCATATTAATTTTCAACCCTAAGGCAATGCTAACTTGTTTTCCCATACTAATTTTCAACCCTAAGGCAATCCCATAGTAGAAAGTACCAAAAAATACTATTCCGCACAAATCAAAAGGCTCTTAAATTAACTGTATCATGCCTTGCTCAATGATTTGATGAATCCTTTGAAATTGTCTTCTAAATATAGTGAGACAAGGCTCAAAACACTTACCTAAAGAGATTTTTTCCTTTTCTCTTTATCATTAATTTCTATGATATGTGTTTCAAGTGATGCTAATTTTGTTCATCCTATGCTATTTTCTTGTCAATTTCCTAATAGGGTGGCATTAAATGGCTTGCATTTTACTTTGATCAATATGACAAAGTATTTTTCTCCAACCAACCATATTAAACTTGAATGGATTTTGGACCTTTCCTCTCTTTCCACTTGGAGAAAAATTAGCAAATGTTTTGGTTCACCTCCAACTTCGACCCAAGTTCTTATCCTTTTGTGATCACTCATTAAGGAGGCATAGATTAACCTAATGTTGTCAACAAGAACACCATCGTCTTCTTTATCATTAGATTCTATGCTGTATGTTTCAAGTGACACTAATGCTTGTTGATATTTTATTATTTCTTATCATTTGTGTAAGATATTATTGTCGTTTTCACAAACTTGAGGTTTGAAAAAAATTGTATTCTTATAGACTCTTTGAGAGAGGCATCAATTGGTTTGTGTTGAGATTATTAAGCATATACAAAAGTCTTCAAGAAGAGAATTGAGAGCCAAGAGACTATAGTCCATTATTGCCGGAACTTATGCTTAAGTCTGCATCCCTTTGTGCCTTGGAGCACTTTTGTGTTCTTCCCAAGGTTGGCTTTTGCTTGTGAGCTTGCTATCGAGAGATGGAGGATTGAGGTGGTGGAGGCCCAAGTGGGGGATTTAGTTTCTCTAGTTCACAGACGTGCTGACAGAGGTTGTATCTATTGTAATATCTGATTTATATTAATAGAAAAATCTTTTCCTATCCAATAATGTGTGTTTGAATGAATATTTTATCCATGGGATGATTTCAAATGTTTATACATTGTTGATTATATATGCTAGAATAGATCTAACACTGTGATATATAGTATACTTGTATTGTTTACTTGTTGTTGAGGAAGTAATTTTTCAATCCAAGATAAAATTGGAAAGCTCAACGGGGATCTAATTCAACCGTCCAGAATAAGGTACGAGGTCTGATCCTTTAGTGTTAGACATTTACTTTCTATTGCATATTGGAAAGGATTGATTTCTGGAGTCAAGCTGTCTGTTGTGGTACCCCAAGCCATAGGAATTTCTCTCCGTAACAGAATTGGCGACTCCACTGGGGATTTCCTAGTAGTTGTCCTTTGGGGGTTTTTCTATCGGCATTCAATGAATTTGAATTGCTCTTTCTCTCTTGTTTCTGTGTCGGGTCTGGGGGAATGTTTTCCTGGTAGTGTCTGATTGGTGTGAAGTTCATCTTAGCTTGTCTGTTTGCCTTGATTTTTATGCACCTTTCTTCCTGTATGTGAGTTTTTAACTCACAGTCACGTATACATGTGGGTTTCTCTGCGATTTCCGCATATACACGCGAGTTTACTGCGAACAGTCACATATGCCCTTAGTTTTTCCTTTTAGTGGAATTTAAATGGTTGCTGGGTGAATTTTGATGATTGCTGAGTCTCCTTTGACACTGCCTGAGTCTGTTTATACCTTTGTTTCTGACCAGAGACATTTTTTTTTAGGCTAACTTTTTTTTTTTTAAGAAGGTTCTTGTCATGGCATTTCCGATTTTTTGTTTGATATTAGTGCATTAGATTTCTTTTACCTTAGTGCTTTGATTGAGTGCTATTTGAGTGTGCTTGCAGAGTCTGGGGGTTGTAGAATCATTCTTTTGCTTTTTGTATCTCATTTTATTTCAAAAAATCCAAAAAAAATTGCTTATCATCATGCATTGCATTTTGCATTTTGCATTGTATTTGCATTAGATTTGCTCTGGAGTATTAGTCAGGATTTCATATAGGAAAGCTTGCATTCATCATTTGAAGAAAAATTGTGCATTTCACGTAGTAGCATACCCTGTTTTCATGGACACAATGCATTTTCATTGTTTGTTAGGTGTGCATTTTACTTCATGTTGTGTCATAACATCATTAGTTGCATGACCATATCCCTCTTTTGAGTAATAAAGCCCATTAAAATCAACGCTTAATTAAAATTAACTACACTCTTTTCTTTTATAGGGTGCACCAACAAGATTAGGTTTTAGGGTCTTGGAATAGTTCATTGTGAGTAAATTCTCCAAGACCACTAAACAACAACATGTATGTGTCTGTCCAGGTGAGTGTGTGAAATCCTTGGTATAACCAGTTTTTCTTAGGATCCTCCTCTCAAAAGGTAGTTAAGCACGAGGTAGTGTGAGCGATTATTGATTGGGATGACCCCTAGTCATAACTGAGTAGCACCGAAGATATTTCCAGGATTGTATTCGTATCTGGGGGCTCTTTTAAGAGTTTCAGGCTTTGCTACCCTACCCATACGATCAATCCTGCCTGCGACTGTACACCTGAGCATTGATTATATTGAGGTGACCTTAGTGGCCTTACCTAGGATATCGAGGGGGTACTTTGCAGGGGTTATTCTGCGGGTGTCCCCGCCAGGTTGGGGTCGAACAACACAGTCACTTTATGCGTTGAAGCTGAGGGCCACAATAATTGGTTATGTACCTCCTCTTATTGTGTATGGGAGTCTTAAGCCTCTCCTAGGTGAGACACACCTGCTTCATTCAGGAGCTCACTTATCCTACCCTTGATTGCTTGCATTTGGCTTTAGATTTTATTGGTGATTTCTCTGTGCACGATAGCTTGCCTAGGGTTTGCGTAAATAGAGAGTATTTTCTATTTTTGGATTCATTGTGGATTTAGGTGCGACTCCTCGCTATTCTCATCGTTTAGTAGGAGTTACGCCTTCTACATCTCCTCCTCCTTTGGGAGAAAGACATAGACAATCTAGGATGACTACTTTGCACATTGATTCACAAACCATGGGAGACCATATAGAAGGTATTCCTGAACCACCTTCTCCCATTCAAGTGGAAGATGGGGAGTTTACTCCTACCTACGATCCTTCACCCAACTTGGCTAAGTTAGGTCCCATGATTTCTGAGATAGGAACCTTTCATGATAGACCTACTCACTCTAGGGTTGATTTCCCATTGACGCATTACCGGTATGGAATGCCGAACGATGCTGAGACTCATTTTGAAACTGCAAGGACTAGTTATGGTAGTTATGGTGTGTCTAGTTTTCCCACACATGATTTGGCATTTCATGTCGAATCTAATTTCGAGCCTAACACTATGCTTGGGGGAACTCTCATTCCTTACCATGCGGAGAGGTTTGGGAGCACTAGTCACATTGCACCTTCCATCCTAGTGGTGGAAGTTACATCACATATTCCTCCTAGGTCTAGGGTTAGTGATCCTATTAGGATACCAGATCCGAGATGAGTGACTATAGGGAATAATACGTACATAATTACACAGATCCCTCCATCCTCTATCCCTAGTTCTTCAAATGTTCACCCTCCACCTCATTCACGTGGTCCTTCAGGCCGAAACGTTGCTACGAGTTATGTCCGTACTGCGGTTACTAGACCGGTTGTGTCTCAACTTCATGTACCACCCGTTGTTTTGGAAGGTCATGCTCATACTTCTAGAGGTCACATTCCTACTTCCAGAATGTATATTCCTACTTTCGGAGCATATGTTCCTACTTACGGAGTGTCTCATGGGACATCTCATGCGATGACTTATGGACCCTATTGTGGGAGGCAGTATGGATAGGGTTCTTCACCTTATGGGGACGGGTATCAAAAACCTACTTACTCTCCTAATTGTGACTTCATATCTCCTAATAGTCAAGGTCCATCACACTATGGTGCTTCCATGCCACCCTATACGGGTCATACGGGAGGAGGGCACTATGGCCAAGGCCATGGTGGTAATCAAACCTCTATGAATTAGAATTATCATGGAGTGGTCCATCGACCTCATCATCCTAGGCTCCCTTTCCTCACGACACTGAATATTCCTGACTTGTTGAGATTGACAAACGATCCTGTAGCTCATGACCCGACTTGGCCGACTGTCCCTACCAATATTCCCTCGGACATACCTAAGTTTGAGGGAAAACTAGGAGAGGATCCGAGTGAACATGTTACTACCTTTCACCTATGGTGCTCTTCGAATTCCTTACACTAGGACTCCATCCATTTAAGGCTATTTCAACGCACCCTTACAGGGCCTGCTATGAAATGGTATATAGAGCTACCTAGGGGGGCATTCATTTTGTTTGATGACCTAGTGATGAATTTTCTTAACCACTTCCAGCTACCAGTGCGTTATGACGTTGGTACTAAAATATTGTCGACATTTCGGCAAGATAAAGCCACACATATCTCGGATCATATCCAAGAGTGGCGTAGATGGAAGAGGTTAATTAAAGCCTTTATACCACCGGAGTTCCTTTTTGAATGGTTCCTTAAGTCGTTATTTCCATATATAGCAAAGAATGTTTCTACATACGGAGTGCAGAATGAGGAACAAGAAATTTTTAGGGCACAAGAATTGGACTTGATTTATGCTCAGTCCGGTTTGTTATATGAGATTATTCCCAACGCTACGTGTTCTAGTTTCAACCCCAAAGTCAAACTTGGACCACATGTTGATGGCATTGTTGGTTGTGCAAGTGTGAAACCTATGGATTCGGTTGCAAAACAAGTTAGTCAATTGTCAATTAACCAATCTTCTTCGGGACAAGCTATGGCTTCATCTCAACCCTCCCAAATGGTGAGTGTACTTTCAGTGCAATCGTCGAACCAGAAGGGTAACTAGCATCCCAGATGGAATAGAAAGAAGGATAAGAATAATTGTAAGGGTGGGAATAAGAATGAGAATGCTAATAGTAATTACAAGAAAGATTGTAATGCTGGGGGGGACAAGCAAGCTAAATGTGAGGTTAAGCTCCCTTGCAAGTTATGTAAGGACGATCACCTCACTTACTTGTGCCCTCGTATCAATGAAGCCTCGAGATTCTTGGCATAGGGCCCAGCTGTGCTAACTAACCCTTTACCGCAAAATATGAACTCGGGGACCCATGGTCAGTCTGGCAGTGATTAAGATCCATCGGAGGGTAGTGGTCGTGGTTGCATTAACATGGTATGTGCTGCGAAAGTTGTGACCCATGCAAAATATTATGGTTCGTCACAACCCAGCCCAGGCAAAGAGCCTAATCCACTAGGGTCCCCTTTGCGTATTGAGAAACCTATGAATAAACCTGAAGCTGCACCTCACATTCCTAAGGGAGTCCTTAAGAATTCAGGGCATAATCCTAATGCCCGAGCCACCCAAAACTATTCAGTTGTCGAGGATTTGGGCCACACTCCTTGTGTGATGTCTGCATTGGAAGTGCTTCAGAGTTGTCCTTCGCAAAGGAAGACGTTGCTTTCTGCCCTTGGTGTGAATTATGATGATTCTTCCTTTGTGATTAAATTTGAAACCGCAGGACTTCAGCCTCACTTGCCTTACTATGTTTCTCTTTTGATTCATGTAGAATGTCTTAATATGACCGTCAAGCGCACTGTGATTGACAAAGGTGCTGCCACTTCTGTGATGTCTTTATCAGGTTGGAAGAGTTTAGGTTCCCCTGAGCTGTCTAAATCAGCGACCATGTTAACTACATTCAATGGGAGATTGTTTAGGCTGCATGAAATCCTTCCTTCCCTTAAAGTCCGTTTGGGAGGGAAGATCATTGCGATAGAGGTAGAGGTGGTTGATGTGCCCCTTGACTACAATACCTTGCTGGGTAGGAATTGGATGTACAGTATGCAAGCTATTGATTCTTCCCTATCTCACGTTGCATGCTTTCCACATAACTCAAATATAGTCATGATTGATCAAATTACATTCAAGAATCCATCTGCTACCGCATCTTCGGGAGCTTCGATCCCGATCGTTGAACACTCTCAGCCAGCAACTGGGAGTGTGGGTGTAGGCATGTATCCATCCCTCATGGGAAGCTTTAGTTGTCCTGCACCAATTTTTATGATAGGTTCTAGTTCCGGCGAGGCTTCAACATCTATGAGATCGGTGTCTTTTCGCATGATTCATATGGAAGATCCTTGGATTCTTCCTACACCGAGTACTCCGAGTGAGCCCATCATGACTGTTGGAATATAATCCGTCAGGATTATACGTTATTGTACATAGTAGGAATATGAAGAGACTCTCGGATGTGTGATCCCAAGAGTCATTGTAAATGTATAAATAAAGGCCTTGATAGAGAAATAATATGAATTTGGGAGTTATTATTCAACAGTGGTATCAGAGCGATTCATAACTCCTCTATGTACAGTCTGCATTCTGCTGCTCTTTCCTTAGTCTACATATTGCATGCATTGGTGCATGCGCTGGCCGCTCTATCCTCCATGAATGATGCGATTTCCATGTCCCGTAACTCTGCGTTCTTTGTGACTGTCAATTGAAAGACCTAAATCGTGACCTTCAGTTAGTCACCTGAGTGTGAGAGTAATGCACCGCATTCTGCATTTTGAATGTATGTGAATATTTAGTAGTTTGACAGGCATAGAACGAGCTGCTGCGTGTGTTGAGAAGACGTTGTGATACCTAACCCTAATTTGTTATATGAAGCATTTACGAGTGCCTTCTTGGTGTATCACCATTCTGCTGTTGTGAGTGCCTTCTCGGTGTTGAGACCCGCGCTCTTAGTCAGTCACATGGAGTTGAAGAGCTACCTGTGTTAGCTGCCTGCATTGGTGAAAAAAAGCTACCTACGTTGAAGGAGCTTCCATTCTCTATATGCGTGTGGAAGAATTACTGTCTACGTTTTCTATATGCATGGTAACTATTTGCGTGGAGTTTGCTATTGTGGAGAGAGCCTAGTGGTTACTCTTTGCGTTGAACGCCTGAGTTGAAGATTGGACCCGTGATGATTTTAGAGCTATTATTCTCCTACGAACTTGTTGAACACCGGTCAAAATATCATCGGGAAAGATATATTGTATAACTGTGAAGATTCACGCCAATGTGACCGTTGGAAAACCTAAGTTTTCCCTAGTTTTGTGAGTGGAGCTTGAGAGTAACTTTTGCAAATATATGAATCATGAATGATTCGGCTGCTGTATGATCTGTTTTTTGTATGAGATATGATCACTGTGATTTCTTGAAGAAATAACTCATTCTTCTGAAGTGGATTTGATTCTCTGTCTTGCAAATTGTTGCTTCATTTTCTAAGCCTGTGGATGCGACCACTCACTATGTGAGTGAATATTGTTGCGACCGGTATAGATTGAAGATGCCTTTTTGCTACATGTTTGTTGAAGAAAAATGATACAAGGATAAAGACTCATGCTTTTTATTTGCATGAAGAAGGAATCCATGATATGCTACTGCGATTTATTTGAATGTTGTGACTGTTTCATGCATGCTATGTATGGTGCGTTGAAGTGGTGTCAAAGCACTTTTTTGATGCTTTGTTGAAGACTATTTTGTGCCTACGACCTCTCTCAAGGAGCTATGTTGGTGTTCGTTGGTGTCTCTCAAATTTGTGAGTGTGCTTCTATATATCTTGATCCATCTCTAATGAGGAGACATATAATATAGTTTAACAGTGAATTCAGCCTTGATTTTGTAAGTGTTGTCTATAGTATACAATATGACTGAACAAGAGATTAGGGGGCTATGATTGTATCTTGGTGTCATATTGTCAATGATGATAGAGTTTACCACTTTTTGTTTGTAAGCACCACAAGCTATTGCAGAGACTCAGACCTGCATTGTGTAGAATAGTGCACATAGTTTATTGAAGAAGAGATTATCATTTTCTTGTACTATTTTTGTAAATAAGGTGGCAGAGACTTAGAACTGCACCTTTACTCTTTTTTCTCGTATTGTTTTAGTTGCAAGATTCAATCACAGAAGATGCATTCTGGAGAATCACTTTGCTTTGCTCAAAAAGCAAAGAACCACACCAAAGATCATCCCAAAGGAGAAAGCAGCAAGAGAGGCAGAGGAAGAAGAAACTTTAGAGGTAGAGGAGGAAGAAACAACTCCAGCAAAATATCAGATTTACAGTGCAAGCATTGTGGAAAGACTGGACACACAACAGATCAGTGTTGGGCTTCATGGGACTCCATCAAAGACAGAAATAACCAAAAGAAAGATGACAATAAAAACCAAGATGCTAGTAAATCTTTAGATTAGGCTCATTGTATTGTTGCACATTGTAATCTTGGTATTAATGAAATGACTTCACTTTCATCTTACAAAGATTGCTGGCTACTTGATATTGGTGCAACATCACATATGACTTTTAGAAAATACTATTTTGAAGAACTTAATGAAACAATAAATGTCATAGTTTACTTTGCAGATAAGTCAAGTCTTAAACCAAAGGGAATGGGAACCATTCGGCTGAAGATGCCTGGATTCCCTGATTTCTTGTTGAAGAATGTTCTTTATCTTCCAAAGTTGCAGAGAAGCCTGCTGTCCTTGGTGGAGATACGACAACAAGGCCATTCCATCCACATGTTTGATGGAATTGTAGAAATAAGAAAGTCCTCTGACAACCAAGTCATCATGACTGGATACAAAGATGGGAAGCTGCTGAAGCTAAAGGGTTCATCTGCAAGGGTTCAGAACTATGCCTACCTCTTTCAGCACGGAGAAGGTAATTTGTCATCAAGTTTATTGTGGCATGCAAGATTTGGTCATCTGAATTATAACAGTCTTGGTTTGTTGAGAAAAAATGGTGTATTTGGTTTGCCCACCATTCCCAAAGATAAGAGCAAATGTGATGCATGTATATTAGGGAAACACAATAAGCTACCATTCCATGAATCTAATTTCAAGGAAAGTAGGAAAAGGAAATTAGAATTAGTGCATTCTGATTTATGTGGCCCAATGCCAACTCCTTCTGCCAATGGGAATAAGTATTTTATGACCTTTGTTGATGACTACTCAAGAATGTGCTGGATTTACACATTAAAGACAAAATGAGAAGCATTTCAAACATTCAAGGACTTTCATGCATTGATAGAAAAACAAGCACAATCTAAAATTGGTACACTTCGTACTGACAATGGGAAAGAATACACTTCAAATGCTTTTGAAGATTATCTTCACCAACATGGAATTGCACATCAGACTACAGTTCCCTACAATCCTCAACAAAATGGTGTAGCAGAAAGAATGAATAGAACCATAATGAATATGGTTCACTCAATGATGTTTTTTAAGAATGTAAAACTAATGTTTTGGGGTGATGCAGTGAAATGTGCAGCCTATTTGAGAAATAGAAGTCCCTCAAATGCTCTTGATAACAAGACTCCACATGAAATGTGGTTTGGCCATCTCCCTTCAGTCAAGCATCTCATAGTTTTTGGTTCCACCTGTTATGCCTTGATTCCAAAGGAGCAAAGAAACAAGCTTGGTGCTCAAAGCAGAAAATGCATTTCCCTGGGGCACAAAGAATTCTCCAAGGCATACCGTCTGTATGATGAGGTAAACAAGAAGTTTGTTATTTCCAGAGATGTCATTTTTCTTGAGACTAATAAAAATGAATAGTCCATTGAGAGACAGCTTGATCATTTGGAAAAATATCCTCATCCAAAAAAATATTTTGAAAATGAATATGAAATTCCAAACCTTGAAGGGGGGATTCCTATTCTGGATCAACCTTTGGAATTTCCATATGAAGCACCAACTCCCCCGCATGAAGAATTTCCTACTACTTCACCTGAACAAGAGATTCAACTGGATGATGTGATTGAGAGAATTGGAAGACTCTCAATCAATGATGAAGCACCACCAGCTGATCAAACAGGACCATCATGAAAGATTCCTAAATGGGCCACAAAGACACTTGAAAGTGTCCATCCGGATGAAGTTGGAAAGATGGGAACGAGAAGGTCAAAAAGACATGAAGATGGAGGAGAAGCAGATAATTTAGGTGATGACATGGATGTATCATTTGATTGTGAATTTAATTTATCTGCTAACTTTGAACCAACTTCCTTTGAATAAGCTTCTACTCGAGTTGAGTGGAAAGAAGCTATGCAGAATGAGTATGATGCACTCATGAAGAATGGAACTTGGAAGCTGGTTGACCCTCCAGTTGGAACCAAACCAATTGGCTGCAAGTGGGTGTACAAGAACAAATACAAATCAGATGGCTCACTTGACAAGCACAAAGCGAGGCTTGTAGCAAAAGGCTATGCACAGAAGGAAGGAATTGAATATGAAGAAACATTTTCTCCTACAGCAAAATGGGCTACCATCCGTGCCTTACTCTCTTTAGCTGCTCAGAATGGGTGGAAAGTTCATTAGATGGATGTGAAGACTACTTTCTTGAATGGAGACTTGAAAGAGAATGTCTTCATGTCTCAACCAGAAGGCTTTGTTGTGAAAGGAAAAGAACAAAAGGTATGCAAGCTTGTCAAATCCTTGTATGGCCTAAAACAAGCGCCTCGCACATGGTATGAAAAATTAACTGAGCATCTTCTGAAGTTAAATTTTGAACATTTTGATCTTGATGATGCAACACTATTTATAAAGAAAGTTGGAAGATCTGTTGTGTATCTTGTGGTGTACGTAGATGATCTTTTGATGACAGGGAACAATGAGAGCTATATAGCATCCATAAAGAAAGATTTGAAGAAGATCTTTGAAATGATAGATATGGGACATCTCCACTATTACTTAGGAATTGAAGTCACTCAACATCGTAAGTACATATTCCTATCTCAGAAAAAATATGTTGGAGAACTAATAGACAAATTTTGCATGACAGAATGCAACCCTATCTCTACTCCAATGGAACAGAAAATGAAGCTCACATCAAGTGAAGGAAAAGAATTTGAGGATGTGACCAAGTATCGACAACTTGTAGGAAGACTTATCTACCTTACAACAACTAGACCAGATATTTCTTATGTTGTTGGCATACTTTCAAGGTTCATGCATAAACCTTGTGAAGGACACTGGTCAGCTGCAAAAAGAGTTCTAAGAAACTTGAAGGGGACTCAAGACGTTGGACTCAAGTACTCTAAGGTGGATGACTTCAAACTTATTGGGTACTCAGATTCAGATTTTGATGGCGATAAGGAGACAGGAGTATCAACTTCTGGATACACTATGAGTCTTGGATCAGTAGCTGTCTCACGGAGATCACGCAAACAGTCAGTTCCGGCGAATTCAACAACAGAAGCAGAATATGTGGCTGCAGCTGAAGCAACAAAAGAAATAGTATGGCTTAGGAAGATACTTGAAGATTTGTAAGAAAAACAAGAGAACTCCATCTTCGACATTGTTCCACAAATGATCAAGTTGCAGACATCTTCACCAAAGCGCTTGGACAAGAAAAGTTTGAAAGATTCAGAAACATGCTCGGACTTACTAACACCCCTTCGGATTAAGGGGGGGATTGTTGGAATATAATTTGTCAGGATTATACGTTATTGTACATAGTAGGAATATGAAGAGACTCTTGGATGTGTGATCCCAAGAGTCATTGTAAATGTATAAATAAAGTCCTTGATAGAGAAATAATATGAATTCAGGAGTTATTATCCAACAGTGACAAACGTGCCATTTCCTACAACTATGATAGCTTATCAAGCTAATCTCAAGTGTGTTGCAGAGCCTAGTTCTTCCTCTTCGCGGACGGAGGAGGAGGACCCTTATGTGCTGCTGGCATGGGTAGTATAGTATTCTCATGCCCACGACTACCTTGATATGATTTTCCCTTTAGATGAAGTGATTATTGAGGCTATGTCAGGAGTTGAGCCACCATGGGAGGAACTCCATCATAGATCTTACTTTCTTCCTGAGCTTGACTGCTTGGAGCGTAAGGAATTTAGGGTAGTTCTTAGTGAGAGAGTTGGTAGTCCTATGGTTCCATTAAGCTCTCCTGGTCCAATGGTTGATGCAAACATGGTGAACATATATTCAACGATTCCTATCAATATCTCTCGTGATCCTGGCAGGATAGAGAATGTCTATATTGGGGCAGAATGTTCCCATGTTGAGATTCAAGAATACACCAAGCTATTTAAAGAATTATTTGATATTTTTGCTTGGTATTATGATGAAATGCTGGGTATCGACCCTCGTATTGTCTAGCACGAGATTAAGACTTATCCCAACACTAAGCCTATTCGACAACGCTTGTGTGCGGTGAATCCTAGGAAAGCACCCGCGATTAAGGCAGAGATAGATAAAATGTTAAAAGCCAGTTTTATCTATCCCATTCCCTTGACGGAGTGGGTTTCAAACCCTATTCTGGTGGATAAGAAGCAAGGAATGATCCTCATATGTACTAATTTCCATGATTTGAATCGTGCCTGTCCTAAGGACAATTTCCCCACACCATTTATTGATCAGATCTTGGATGAGTGTATAGGTAGCGAGGTTTTTTCCTTTATGGACAGCTTTTCTGGATATAATCAGATACAAATTAAACCTGAGGACCAACATAAGACTGCATTTATTTGTCCTTGGGGAACTTTTGCATATCGAAAAATGCCTTTCGGCCTTAAAAACTCCGGAGCTAAATTTCAGCAGGCAATGACCCTAATTTTCCATGATCTCAATTCAATTATCAAAGTATTTTTGGATGACCTTGCTGCTCATTCTCATATGAGAATGTGTTATCCCTATCACTTGAGATTGGTATTCAAAAGATGCCGGCATTATTTCATTAGGTCAAATCTTCATAAGTTCATCTTTTGTGTGAAGTCAGGTCGTTTGTTAGGATTCATCATTTATAAAGAGGGTATAAGAGTCAACCCTTTGAAGGTTGAGGAAATACTTCAGTTGTCTCCCCCAAAGAATATTCGTCATCTTCAATGTTTGCAAGGCATGGAAAACTTCTTACAGAGATTTGCTATCAACTTTGCCAATTTGACTAGAGGGTTCATGCGTCTATTGAAGAAGGACACCACCTTTTATTGGGATGAGCAAGCCCAAGATTCCTTTGATGCACTCAAGCGAGCTCTAGCATCGGCCCCTGTGATTAGTCCCCCAGACTATAGCCGTGATTTTCTACTTTATGTGGCTGCGTCCATGGAGACGATTGGTATGGTTTTGGTTCAAGAGGATGAGGATCTCCAAGAGGATGTCATATATTATCTGAGTTGGAACCTTATTGACACAGAGATTCATTATTCTCATGTCAAGAAGCTTGATTTATCTACCATACATGTGGTTCAATGGTTGAGACATTATATTCTCCTTTGCCAAACCTTGGATGTAGCCCATGTCAATCTGTTTCAATTCATCCTCACTCGAAGGATGATTGGGGGAAAATATAATAAATGGATTGTCATTTTGCAAGAATTCAATCTTGAATTGGTTTCAGCAAAATCAAAGAAGTATTTAATTTTTGCAGAGCTTATATCGAATTTCCCGAGCAAGATCGAGGAGTTGGTTTGTGAAGATACATTTATCAATGAACACATCTTCTTAATCTCAACTTTAGAGCCATGGTATGGGGATGTCATACTATATTTACAAACATTGAAGACCCCTACTCACCTCTCACGAGATGAACGACAACAATTACATCACGTCTCTAAGAACTACCTCATAGTGGATAACACCTTGTACTACCGTGGGGTAGATTCCATTTTACAATGTTGTTTAACTCATGAAGAGGCTGAGGTAGTGCTGAATGATTACCATGGAGGGGCATGTGGTGGTCATTTATCTGGGCTTTCTATAGCTCAAAATATCTTAAGAGCGGGTTATTTCTGGTCGTCGATATTTAAGGATTGTGTAGATGTGGTCAAGAGGTGCCACCCTTGCCAGGTGTTCGCACGTAATATGCACTTGAAACCTGCCCCATTACATCCATTTATCACCGCCGGTCCCTTCACTAAGTGGGGGCTCGATTTTATGGATTGCAACCCAGCTTCGGCTGGGGGGCACCATCATATAATAGTGGTTGTTGATTGCTTCATGAAATGGGCTTAGGCTATGTCTACAGTTAAATCCAATGGTGAGACAGCCGCCCACTTTGTATTCAACCAGATTATTACTCGGTTCAGGATTTCGAAAGAGCTTGTCACTAACCATGGCTCGCACTTTCAGAACCGTATGATGGAAGAGTTGGCATCAAAGTTAGGGTACAAGTAAGAGAATTCCTCCTCTTACTACCCTCAAGTGAATGGACAAGTAGAAGCAGTGAATAAATCACTCAAATCCATTATCCAACGAACCATCACACAAAGCAAGAATAATTAGCACATCATGTTGTATCCTGCTTTGTGGGCATATAGAATCGTTGTTAAGACTACCATGAGTTTTTCTCCATATCAACTTGTACATGGATTGGAGTTGATATTGCTGGTTGAATGCGAGATTCCTTCTTTGAAGCTAGCTATAGAACTCTTACCAGACACTTCACCATTGGAGGAGCATTTGGTCCACCTTGAGCAACTTGATGAGTAGCGTTGGGATGCCTTGGTGGCTCTAGAAGTCAATAAACGTCGCGTAAAGGTCCAGTATGATAATTGTGTTCGTCCAAGGGGGTTTAGTGAGGGAGACTTGGTCCTTTTGTGGGATCAACCAAAAGAACCCTTGGGGGTAGGGAAATTTAATCCCATGTGGTGTGGTCCTTACGTGGTCAAACATGTGTTAGAGAAGGGTGCTTATGAGTTAGTGGATTACGAGGGAACGACCTTGGCAGGGCCTAGAAATGGGCTCTATCTTAAGAAGTACTATGAATGATTTTCAGCCAAGGTTGGTTATTGTATATTATTGTATAGTTTTTCATAGTTAGGTCTTTTTCTTATAGTGATCAGGTTGGTGATTAGTTTCTGTTTCTTTTTGTAGATGTCAATGGAATCTTCCACCTACATAGGATTCGCGGATGGTGCGAGCCATCACACTCAACACTCAGCCTCTACTGCTTGGGTGATTTATACTCCTATGGGTCAGGTACTGTCTTCAGGAGGCATATGTCTGTGGCCATCTTCCAACAATGTTGCCACATATAGTGCCGTTATTGAGCTTCTACGGGATTCCATTTCACATGGTGTTCTCTCTCTTGAGGTACGTCTTGATTCGGAGTTAGTAGTGTCATATCTTAATGGTTTGTACCATGTTAGATATTCGACATTATTAAGAAGATTCTTATGTGTGAGATTATTAGAACGACAATTTGATAATATAACATACATACATATTCCAAGAATTAATAATCAAGTTGCTGACTCATATGCTAACTACGTGTTAGATTGGCATTTGTTTCATTCACAATAAATTCATCACAAACACAATTTTTACACATGTAAATAAATAAACCGATCACCATAAAAAAATTTATATAAACATCCAAAATGTGGTAATACATAGTGTCATGATACAAAATTGGGGCTCTTGAGCCACCAACATATAATACACGGTAGTACAAAATGTATAGACTCCCAGGTATCTAATCCTGTGGAGGAGGAGAGGGGTTGTGATCATGGAAGGTCACTAAATCTCTAGCTAGCCATTGGAATAATCGCACCCATGCTCGTGGTACACCCACCACCTGGCGCTAACATAGCCTCAGGCAAGTCCTCGACTTGCACAATGGGAACCCTATGTGTCAGCCTCACAAAATTGGTATGAATGCTCTGGAGCATCCGCTCCACATCCACACCCATGATATCATCTCCTCTTTCCCTCTGTCTGTGATGAGGGAAGCCTTTCAGCCGTCGTGGTCCCACATCTATACACAAATGATAGATGTCACTATGTATTGTCACACAAAAATATGTCTTTTGATTCCATATAATTAGAAAACACACAAAAAAAAAACTCAAAAAATTTAAAAAAGAGAGGGTCGAGATTTGTTACCTATATCGCCATATGCCAATCCTGGTGGTAGCGGCATGTCCGGGTACCCCAAAAAATATATCCCCACATAGGGATAGTCATCAACGGCAACTATCTGTTGTCGCCAACATGGAAAGAAGTCAGCTGGATAGGGGTTGGCCACCCTACCTCCCCCCAGTCTGTGCATTGCATCTGCCCAACGCCATTGGTCCAGATCTTGAACCCCGTGAAGAGGAACGTCCACTCTGGGGCTCAATCCTGGAACACGCTCAAAGAAAAATGTGCTCAATATACTACTGAACCCGAAGTTCTGCACTCTGCCTTCCTTACACTCACTGAGCTGATGTTTCATTGTTTCTCAGTAGTGTAGTGCTCCAGTAATAAATCGTGGGTCTCATGCACTCCACTGCATAGAACATCAGAGGCCACGAGGCCTGGTGGAGTGATTCCAAGCCTGCTATCCTTCCCAATGTCAATAGTATGGCCTTTAGGCCTAGCACCTGTATAGCATTGGTAGGGACCTCACTCCCCACCTTCTTTATGTCTGGATAGCAGTACACTGCAATGTACTCATCGATAGTCATGCCACCTCCTGGCCCACCACGAGAACGAAGGTTCACTACTTCCCCTTGTCAAGAAAGCCCAATAATGAAGTATATGTCCTCCACCTCTATAGTGAGGGACATCCCATCTATCTGGAAGGACTCAGAGTCTGGATCCCAGTAATCCACTAGCATCTGCAATAGTCTTGGTTTGGCTCTCAAGACACCAAAACTTATAGAGTCCACATGCACGTAAAGCTTGTTGAGCCATTAGATCGGCCCTTACTGCCTCCTCTACCTCACCATGTTCATGCTCTCTCCACTCTAGGACCATCCTGCACCAAAAATTCTAAATTTTCCCATTAGATTACTTAAAAAATCTTATACGCGGCCTCATACGCGACTGTTTTCCAAACAGCCGCATATGTACGTGACTTTGGGGGAATTTTCTGCGTATATCCAACCCTCAATTTCCATGTGGGCCGCAGCGCCCTTTTTAGTTTGACCTAGAAAACTCAATTGACCATGGAATTTGATAAAAATTGCATCAAAATGGAAGAGAAGAGCATGGGTAAGTACCTGGAAGAAACAGTAGTGGATTTCACCAGCTGGATCTCCTGGAATTCGTTGTTGAAAATCTGAGCCTAAATGGGTTAAAATTTCAAATGTTTTATAATATTTTGAATTGTTTACTATTTATAGAAACTTTTCAAATTTTTGAAAATTTGTACCCCCCACGGGGGCGTCACCTAGGGACCAATATGATATCACGTCCGTTCATATTGGGGGGGTCAAAATTAAAAAATTAAAAATCAATATATTGGGGGTATATTAGGGGTAACTAGGTTTTTTTTTTTACTATTTAAATATCCAATATGTTGGGGTATGTTTTATTCAACATTTTTTCCTGTCGTTCACCAGTCCTCCAAGCCTTTCCTGGTAGGTGCCTGCGAGCTCCTTGCATGGATCAACACCACTCTTCCAAGAGTAAGTCAGATAGGGTGTAGTCTAATACCATATCTCTTCCGGGGCAGCGGGGTTCGCTTGTTTGGATGAGGGGTCGTATGCTGTTGAATTAAGGAGTTCTTCTACGGCTCTTGCTTGGATCGCTGGCTGGTAAGCGAGCTAGCTGGGAGGGATGGATGATGGAGCCTAACGAGCAATGATATGACATCTATTTATGGCTTTTAAGAGAATTCCCAGCAGAATTCCCAGCATAATAATGAAAACAGAATTCCCAGGAGCAAAACCCTTGCTTGTGGGGGTTCAGTATCATCGGGTAGAAATGAGAAAGGGTTAGTTACTATTATCTGTCCTTCCAACTTGTCCTGATTAACAGATGAAGAGTTGGCCTTTACTTGAAAGTTTTTTGGACAATACTATCAAGGCGGCCTTTAAAAGAAATTATGGAGGTATACCAAGTCCTGACTGGTCTACTTCCCTTGAGTGGGTTCATTCTCAGTACAAGGTCCCAGCTCTTTCCTACCTGGAAGATGCCTATGAATGAATCTCTCCTATCTATCTGTATTTCCTATTTTTCTAGGGGCTTACTTACTAAGAAAATCGAGGGAGGGGGCATAGGTTAGTTCCCCCCTATGCGGCAGATGGGTAAAAGACCCAAATGGAATTGATTACCTACCTGAATGGGATTTCTTAGTAGCCAGCCAGATCGAAGCAAGCAGCGGCTATTCAACTCAACTTCGCACAGCTCAGTAGCAGCCACAATAGACCGACCACTGGAACTCTCTCTCAGCAAAGTTGAAGAGGTAAGCAGGCATTCTCATCTTAATCTTCTTTACAAGTTTTAACATATGGACAAATAACTTCAAGGAACTCACTCACTTTCTGTTGAATGAGTTTATATATTAAACAACGTATCAGTGCAAATAGAAATCAGAGTTGAAGATTGAGTAAAATTCTACATGAACTACCTTCCTTTCTCATTCTTTTGGACATATTAATGTTCAATTATATCTCTTTTGGCACTCACTATGTCCTCTTTTATTTATTTTGCATTGCTCTCAGAGATGCTTTAACACTCCCAATGCAATCTTTAATTCTTTTCCATTTCACTTACAGATGCTTTAGAACTCCAAATTTTCACTTCTCTTCGTACATTTTATAGTTCCACTGGGCAATTATGGTTACTAGTGGACATTAACATTTAAATCAATTCCATGGTGTTTGAATAGCTGTATCAATATATTTTAATTGTTTGTAAATTATCTGTGTGTGTGTATTTCCCTGTTTTGCAAAATTTAGAAGATGCCATTTCAGAAACTCGTACCCATTATGGGATCCCAAATTTCAGGTGCTTATATTAGGAAAATGGATCTAACAATAGAGGAAAAGAGTATTCAGACTTAATAATGGATCACTATGAGTTCCATGCATAGGAGATGTAAATCCTCCTAACAACCTAGGATTTTTCATGATAGTGAAGTGATACCTTGCAATGGAAGATCAATTGATTGGTTGTTTTTACAAGTCCCACAAGTCTAGAAAACATTGAGCCAGAAAAAAAGGGAAATACCTTTGACACCATCGCCAAGAAGCCATGGAAAAGCTTAAGTCTTAACTTTCACCTATCAAACAATGAGAAACAGGAATTTGGAAAGGGTGAGTGTCCATGTTGTATATTTGGAGAATTTTAAATGCTTACAGCAATGCACATGTGTCAGATATAGAGTGAGGACTTCAAATGGGCCTTGACAACAAGGGAATAATCCTCCTAGGTAATGAAGATTTGGGTCGTAAGACTGTGTTCAGAAGGGACCCTGTCAAGGACATTTGGCCAATTGAGCAACAAACGTGTGACAGCATATGTGACATATCCACTAGAACATGGTTTAGGTAATTGACTTGGTAACTGGTTGGTTCCCATGCACAAGGTCTCTATTCTTAAACCTTTGACAATCTTTCATTTGATTTGATATCACAAGTTGTTTAGCACACTAAGATTTTTTGGCCTATGTTGCAGGTAAACTTTGATGCAAAGACAGAGTACGATGTGATTCAAAATTACAAAGTGCTGCAGGACGTGTTCAACAAGCTGAAGATTAGCAAGGTATGAATCTCCTGGAGATTTTGCTTGCATTCCATAAGGTCGTAATTATAATGAAAGACTTGGTGAACATAAATTTGTTTTGACTGGCAAGACTGGGGTCTCATGACACAATTGCGGAAGACAAAATTTGAATTACAGAACTGACTCTAGAAATGTCACATCAGTTTGGAGTGAGTAACTTAGTGCAATACCTATTGTAAATGGGAAAAATGAATTTAGTAACTCTCCATCCTCCTTTAACTCTAGGGATCTCTCATGAACTGTTAAAGGTTTTGTAATGTATGCATGGGTAGCTGAGATAAAGCTTTTAAATGTCAGGGGAGGCAGAAAGGATCAAGCAGTGCAAAGGCCGAGTCCATGCTTTAAAGGATGAACCCCATGTGCATAGAGTATGGTTACCAAATGAAAAATCTCCTAGTCTTTCCATGACCCGGGCCTTTGTAGATTTTTGTCTCAAGGACTTTGGTGTTATTGCCGTCCCTGAAATTACACACAGACAGCTAACCAGCAGAGATCAGTTTATCATGGTTGCAACTGATGGGGTAAAATACTAAAATCTTCTGCCATGTAGTCTTTAGTCAAAAAAAATTAAAAAGGAAAAGGACTAATTTCATCTCCATACTCTCTTTCTTATTCAGCATATGCCTTGTTCAACACTACCAATTTTTCATTTGTCAATGCATCCTTTATAAATGTAGCAGTTTTGATTGTTGTTTTAGGTCTGGGAAGTTTTGTCCAATCAAGAAGTTGTGAATATTGTTTCTTCAGTATCTTCTCGAGCTGCTGCTGCTAGAATAGTAGTGGAATCAGTAGTCAGTGCATGGAAGCATAAATTCCCAACTTCCAAGTTCGATGACTGTGCTGTTGTATTCTTGTACTTAAATGAGCAGAAAAACAATGGTGATGTAACTGTGCAACTACCCCATGAGAGAAAATGAAAAGACAAGGGAAAAATGATAAAAATGCACTTCATTCTTCATTTTTCACTCACCAAGAGAGTTGGAGAGGAGTCAACCTCATTGAGAAGAAGAGGATGAGTTCATGAGAGAGAGAGAGAGAGAACCAGCAGCATGAATTCCAAGGAGAATCGAGTAGCAAGAGTTAGAGTGACTTTGGCATGCATTTTTATGCAGACCATACATTAGGTGAAGGGCATGATTTTCTAGGTGAGTTGGCTTAGATTTCGAGGAGGAGAAATAAATATACTTTCCCACTTCATTGGCACAAAAATTGAGGAGCAGATCAGAAATTAATGAGGTCGTACTGTTCAGAAAAATTGCAGGCCATACAGTGAGATTATGTAGCTGCATTGGTACAAAATTCGAGGTTGTATAGGGAACGAATTTTGAGGAGTTTTCTGTTGTAACAAGGGGCAAAAATTCCAAGGTGAAGACTGTACTGTCTTGTGAGATGCAGTTTGTACAGTTCTGAGAATTTGGCATGGATTTCAAAGGCAGCTGAGTGCACAGAAATCGAGGCAGTCTCGGCACTATTTCAGAGGCTGAATTTTGTCTTCGGTGGTTGAGAATCTGAGATAAGTTGTCATTAATTTCTGATTCTATTACTGTTGTACTATTTCAAGAAGAAATAATAAAAATATCCTCTCTCACAGGTTTTCCCTTCGGGATTTTTCCTGGGGTAGTTGGCCAAAATTTTGAGCCTGAAATTTTAAATGTGTGACTGATATTTAATTCTGCTCTCAGTAGTGTGGTAAAGATCTTCTTGGGTTTCTAATTCTTAGATGTTTATAGGAAATAATTCATTTGCAGTTGTTAAATGTTGAATGAGTTTATATATTAAACAATGTATCAGTGCAAATAGAAATCAGAGTTGAAGATTGAGTAAAATTCTACATGAACTACCTTCCTTTCTCATTCTTTTGGACATATTAATGTTCAATTATATCTCTTTTGGTACTCACTATGTCCTCTTTTATTTATTTTGCATCGCTCTCAGAGAAGCTTTAACACTCCCAATGCAATCTTTAATTCTTTTGCATTTCACTTACAGATGCTTTAGAACTCCAAATTTTCACTTCTCTTCGTACATTTTAAAGTTCCACTCGGCAATTATGGTTACTAGTGGACATTAGCATTTAAATCAATTCCATGGTGTTTGAATAGTTGTATCAATATATTTTAACTGTTTGTAAATTATCTGTGTGTGTGTATTTCCCTGTTTTGCAAAATTTAGAAGATGCCATTTCAGAAACTCGTACCCATTATGGGATCCCAAATTTCAGGTGCTTATATTAGGAAAATGGATCTAACAATAAAGGAAAAGAGTATTCAGACTTAATAATGGATCACTATGAGTTCCATGCATAGGAGATGTAAATCCTCCTAACAGCCTAGGATTTTTCATGATAGTGAAGTGATACCTTGCAATGGAATATCAATTGATTGGTTGTTTTTACAAGTCCCACAAGTCTAGAGAACATTGAGCCAGAAAAAAAGGGAAAGACCTTTGAAACCATCGCCAAGAAGCCATGAAAAAAAAGCTTAAGTCTTAACTTTCACCTATCAAACAATGAGAAACAGGAATTTGGAAAGGGTGAGTGTCCATGTTGTATATTTGGAGAATTTTAAATGCTTACAGCAATGCACATGTGTCAGATATAGAGTGAGGACTTCAAATGGGCCTTGACAACAAGGGAATAATCCTCCTAGGTAATAAAGATTTGGGTCGTAAGACTGTGTTCAGAAGGGACCCTGTCAAGGACATTTGGCCAATTGAGCAACAGACGTGTGACAGTATATGTGACATATCCACTAGAACATGGTTTAGGTAATTGACTTGGTAACTGGTTGGTTCCCATGCACAAGGTCTCTATTCTTAAACCTTTGACAATCTTTCATTTGATTTGATATCACAAGTTGTTTAGCACACTAAGTTTTTTGGCTTATGTTGCAGGTAAAATTTGATGCAAAGACAGAGTATGATGTGATTCAAAATTACAAAGTGCTGCAGGACGTGTTCAACAAGCTGAAGATTAGCAAGGTATGAATCTCCTGGATATTTTGCTTGCATTCCATAAGGTCGTAATTATAATGAAATACTTGGTGAACATAACTTTGTTTTGACTGGTAAGACTGGGGTCTCATGACACAATTGCGGAAGACAAAATTTGAATTACAGACCTGACTCTAGAAATGCCACATCAGTTTGGAGTGAGTAACTTAGTGCAATACCTATTGTAAATGGGCAAAATGAATTTAGTAACTCTCCGTCCTCCTTTAGCTCTAGGGATCTCTCATGAACTATTAAAGGTTTTGTAATGTATGCATGGGTAGCTGAGATAAAGCTTTTATATGTCAGGGGAGGCAGAAAGGATCAAGCAGTGCAAAGGCCGAGTCCATGCTTTAAAGGATGAACCCCATGTGCATAGAGTATGGTTACCAAATGAAAACTCTCCTGGTCTTGCCATGACCCGAGCCTTTGGATATTTTTGTCTCAAGGACTTTGGTGTTATTTCCGTCCCTGAAATTACACACAGACAGCTAACCAGCAGAGATCAGTTTATCGTGGTTGCAACTGATGGGGTAAAATACTAAAATCTTCTGCCATGTAATATTTAGTCCAAAAAAATTAAAAAGGAAAAGGACTAATTTCATCTCCATACTCTCTTTCTTATTTAGCATATGCCTTGTTCAACACTACCAATTTTTCATTTGTCAATGCATCCTTTATAAATGTAGCAGTTTTGATTGTTGTTTCAGGTATGGGAATTTTTGTCCAATCAAGAAGTTGTGAATATTGTTTCTTCAGTATCTTCTCGAGCTGCTGCTGCTAGAATAGTAGTGGAATCAGTAGTCAGTGCATGGAAGCATAAATTCCCAACTTCCAAGTTCGATGACTGTGTTGTTGTATTCTTGTACTTAAATGAGCAGAACAACAATGGTGATGTAACTGTGCAACTACCCCATGAGAGAAAATGAAAAGACAAGGGAAAAATGATAAAAATGCACTTCATTCTTCATTTTTCACTCACCAAGAGAGTTGGAGAGGATTCAACCTCATTGAGAAGAAGAGGATGAGTTCATGAGAGAGAGAGAGAACCAGCAGCACGAATTCTAAGGAGAATCGAGTAGCAAGAGTTAGAGTGACTCTGGCATGCATTTTTATGCATACCATACATTAGGTGAAGGGCATGATTTTCTAGGTGAATTGGCTTAGATTTCGAGGAGGAGAAAGAAATATACTTTCCCACTTCATTGGCACAAAAATCGAGGAGCAGATCAGAAATTAATGAGGTCGTACTGTTCAGAAAAATTACAGGCCATACAGTGAGATTATGTAGCTGCATTGGTACAAAATTCGAGGTTGTATAGGGAACGAATTTTGAGGAGTTTTCTGTTGTAACAAGGGGCACAAATTCCAAGGTGAAGACTATACTATCTTGTGAGATACATTTTGTACAGTTATGAGAATTTAGCATGGATTTCAAAGGCAGCTGAGTGCACAGAAATCGAGGCAGTCTCGGCACTATTTCAGAGGCTGAATTTTGTCTTCAGTGGTTGAGAATCTGAGATAAGTTGTCATTAATTTCTGATTCTATTACTGTTGTACTATTTCGAGAAGAAATAATAAAAATATCCTCTCTCACAGGTTTTCCCTTTGGGGTTTTTCCTGGGGTAGTTGGCCAAAATTTTGAGCCTAAAATTTTAAATGTGTGACTGATATTTAATTTTGGTCTCAGTAGTGTGATAAAGATCTTCTTGGGTTTCTAATTCTTATATGTTTATAGGAAATAATTCATTTGCAGTTGTGAAATGTTGAATGAGTTTATATATTAAACAATGTATCAATGCAAATTGAAATCAGAGTTGAAGATTGTGTAAAATTCTACATGAACTACCTTCCTTTCTCATTCTTTTGGACATATTAATGTTCAATTATATCTCTTTTGGCACTCACTATGTCCTCTTTTATTTATTTTGC